>CAJUYG010001625.1:0-59722 GCA_910591675.1 Galerucella calmariensis | reverse complement strand
GGACAAATTTGTGATAACAGAACATATATCATATGAGGGTCAGTACTAGGATGTCACCATGCCTTGTTTGGGATGGCAAACAACAATATAGTGGACCAAAGACTGTGGTAACTGTCGGTGGTAGCAAGCCTGGTGCACAAACATACTTAATACTCACAATGAATTGAAAAAAGGTGGGATGAAACAAAATACTGGGAATATGCATAGGAATTAGTGTACTCTTCAAAAATATTGAAAGAGACCTAGCAGCAGTGGCTCTGACTAGACGTGGACGTGTGGAGGTTATTAAAAGGAATATTCTCTTTGATTGTTCGGCTCTCTCACCCATTCGTGAATCCGTGTTTGGTCAGTTTTGGCAAACACTGATGGGCATGCTGGTTGACGTACTGAAGGTTGACAAATGGCCTAATGAGGCCTAGAGACTACGCAGGGTTGCCCTATTTTCCCAACTAATAAAATTAAAGAACAAAGTAAATTGCAAATTCATTACAAACCTGAGATTTAATTCGAAATAATTATCAAAATAATTTATAATTTTCATATATATTTTTTAATTAAAGTGGAATTCTTCAGAAACAGTTAGTTTCATTTGAAAAAGTGATATGAGTGGATTCCAGAAAGTAAGGATCCACACAGTAATTTCGATATTATAAATGTAAATGCTGCACGGGCCTACTTTAGGATGAATTATTATAATCAAATTATTATGAAGCAGTTCCCAATCCATCTGTTTCCTTAACATTTAAATTACATCTTGCTGTGAATCGCTTTGTGAAATTGATTTATTGACGTTCATAAAAACGTCGGAAATTGAAAAAAAATCATAAAATTACTGAAAGATAATAAACGCCATATGTCTAAACATTGTTATTTTGCTACTAATTTATACGATAGATACAATTAGTAGTTTATGTTAAACCGAAAACTGCGTCATACATAATTGTGACATTAAATCTGTTTTTATTACTTATATTACACATAATTATGGTTTGATGGATACAATTTTATAATTTGTCCCGTCAATATTGGTAAATAAAACTATATTATAAGCTATTTGTATTGATAGGACACAATCTAGTAATTATTATACCTTTCTCGTGATAGAATGAGACAATTTCATTGGAAAATTTAAAAAGTTATAACCAGAAAAAAAGAAATTCACAATATTTAAAAATTTTCACATCTTTTTTGACTACTGAAAATCAAAAGCTGAAACTTGCTGCAATTAACGACATGACATCCATTTTTATCTAATCTATTATTTTTATTTTATCTTCAACGTTTACTGCCACAATTTGATAAAATAAATGGGACAAAAAATTTAATTAAAACATGTTAACAGACCATTCATTGCTAATAAAAGATTCAGTTTCTATAATAGATTGAAAAGAATCAAAGATTTGTGAAAAAATGTCATAAGAAAACGTATTAATTATAAAAATTGAATTATATCAGCAAAAAAGGCTTTAAATTTGAAATTTAAATGTGTAATACATCAATTTTTATTAAATTCGCTTCTTAAGATGTGTCCTAAAAACTCTGTAACTGCTGTTTGAATTAAACTATAAAATATATATTTTATGACGTAATAATAAAAATATCTCACAATGACTTATGACTTAACGCTTATAAAAATTAATTCATTTCAGTCTCTATCAATAGATATACTCATTCACTTTCAATTATTAATGAAATGTTAATATATCTCAATGAATTTTATTGGTTTTTGATGTTTTATTTGTAAGATTAACTAATTATGATTTATGTAATCTATTCGACAGCTTTCTCACAAAATATATTCAACTTTCCGACCAAAAATATTAATACGTTTTCAAGCCACATTCTTAAACATATCCTGGATTATCCTCCAGAATTTTTCGAGAAGGAAAATTTGAAAATAGTATCTCTTACCTGTGCTGCTTAAGGTTATCCTGCCTCTTAAAACTTTTCCCGCATATTTCGCAACTGAACGTAACTTCAGGACTCTTGTGCGTCCTTTCGTGGATCATGAGATTGTATGGTTTAGTGAACCTCCTTTGGCAGTACTTGCAGACAAACTCGCACTTGGACCGCATTTTTCTCCTGAACTGACCTCCGCTAACGTCGTTGTCAATCTGCATGATCGCAAACATGTTGGCTTTTTATCTTTATAGTCTCTACACAGATGATAAAAATTATAATCTTATAAAGTTTCCAAAGTTTATCCCAGAAAAATGATGAGTTAACTAGGATATGAACACGTTATTGTGTGTTTTTTTTTTCGAATGTTTATTTTATTATTAGCAATTTGATCAATAATCACACGTGGAATCACGATTGTTTAAAGAAATTGTTGCATAGTAAGCAAGCAGATGTGGGAATCCGGTGTATGTGAAATCTGAAAAGAAAGAAAAATAATTAAAAATACGGTGATTTATTTGACAACGGGGACAAAAAAATCGTATGGTAAAATCCAATAACGCAATTGAAGTTTTCAGAAGTGAAAACAATTTTAAAAAGATCACAATTTTTTGTTCTACTAAAAAATAATTATGGGAATGAAAGAAAAAAAATACAGAAATTGCCCTGAGTAGGAAAAGGAAGAAGATTGAAGTACATATTGAGAGCAACCAGATCCAGATGTAGCAGTGGTACTATTCTTTGGAATACAGGACTCAAAATATCATTTCACTAAGTAAAAATGGTAGTTTCAGGATATAATGAAAATTGGAAAATTTTTTAAGTGGTAACGAACTTGAAAGTGGTTTCAATCAAAGTATTCTTAAATTAAATGATAATTAGATTTCTACAGTATTTGGCATGCATGAAACTTCATCTTTGGTCCAAGTGATGATTTTAGAATTAGATTGGTGAATTATGGAATAGCATTTGATATATTTTAGTATTGCAAGCTCCTAAGAATGTTAATAAATTTGTATTTATTGTCTTGTCAAAAGGCATGCTTTGGATTTAGTAATAACAATGTATATTTCCAAAATCATTGGGAAAAAATGTGAATATAATTACGAATGACCTACATGAAAAAAAAAATAATTGTAATTATTTATTATTTTTCTAGGAATTACCCAGCACTGGGTGATTATACTGGAGGATTACAATTTAAATGTTCAACTTTGCTTAAACTTTTTGTTTGAATCAAGTTTTAGCACACATTTTAGTTTGTTCATCATACTTTTTTTCAAACTTCATTTAGATATCTTCAGATATCTTCAGATCTTCAGAGAAGATACCTAAATTATATGACATATTCTGGGGTCAAAAATACACACAAACCATTTATGTCAAATATGATAGAACCTACTCTAATAGCATTTAAATTTTGCTAGGTTTTTACTATAGAAAGGTCATTTTAGATCAGACAATTTCTTGTGCAATATCTTGTTCAAGTTTTGGAAAAATTCAAATTGTTAAGTCTAAAATTAAAATTTGTATTAAAAATTGTCTACCCCTTTCAAATTGTAAAAAAAAATTGAACAGGTTCTATTTTCCTAACAATTTAATATAGTGTTTGTGTTTTTGTTTCGCAATGAAAATGCTCTATGAAAATGTGATTTATCTTGATAATTTGTGGTTATGTATTAAAGTGGTTGAAAAATATGTCTTGGAATAAACGAGAGATTGAAATGTTAATTGAGGAAATCTCAAAACATGTTTGTTTGCACAATGTTAAACACTTCTTCTCCTCTATTTTAAAGTTAATATTCGGTTAGTGACATAAGCAGCCGCACAAATTAATAAATATCTCAAATTTTCGGGATCCATAACTAACGAAATTTTTGAAAAGATTATATTTATTTTATCATCAAATAAAATTACTGCGCAGAATCTTGAACTGAATATTGTTCAATAAATTGGAATAGTCTAAAATAGCTTAAAACAGCTGGCCAATATTTCACACAAGAAATCTTTTCCAAATATTGTTCCAAAACTTGGACTAAATATTGCACGAAAAATTGTCTAACCTAAAATGACCTTTAGGTTTAAATCACGAGAGAAACATGACGAGAAAAGACACCCATTTTATCTCGCCTTGAGGCAACACTATATAAAATACAAGACAAAAATAAAAACCATAGTTATACAAAATCCCATTTTTAATTTAAGATCTCCTGTCATTGCCAAAACTTATCGCTTTTGTGTACATATTCATATTCCACATATAATTGGTATTTAAAATCGAATGAGTCCCTTACATTTAACACAATTTAATACAAAATGATTCATTGATCCAATCTTCAAAGAGTCACCACCATCGCCCCCGGATCTAATATTTGTACACGTAATAGGATTGTATTGTGTGTGAGCGTTACAATTTGTTTTATTAACAAATCGATTGATCATCCGAGTTTATTCACGATAATAGCTGGTTCAATTGTTAAGAGACAAAATTAATATATAGTAATAAAACAACAGGCAGAGAAGCCGTACAGCACGGTGTATGTGTGGGTGTGATCCTCGAGACAAGAGAAAGTTTTAATTATAGGCGAGGAGACGAAATTTACTGGAAATTGAATGTTGAAGTTTCTGATATTATTGATGAAACTGAAATATATCAATATAAAAGGTGAAAACATATTCTAGTATCCAATGTGATAATATATTCACGTGAATTGTACTAAGAATGAATTTTGGTACTTTATGAAACCAAAAGTACATGATAATTTAAGTTAATCTTTCGAGAAATCAAACCGCAGTATTTTTTATGCAACATTTTTGATGAAATAAAACGACTTAGTTGAATTTTCATCAGGTTATGGGCCCAGTCTCGCGATTGTGAATAAAAAACGGTTTATAGTATTTTTCTGATCACTGCAAGTATGACTGCGAATGTCATTGTAAATATTTCGAAATTGAAGGGTCGTGAAAACTATTCCGATTGGGTGTTTGCCATTGAAAATTCTCTGGTCCTTGAAGGACTTTCAAAGTGTATATCGGAAGTTGTGGAGGCAAATGATGCAAAGGCAAAAATAATTCTTACGATTGATGCTTCATTGTACGTACATGTAAGAGGATCAGCAGCTGCAGTAGACCTGTGGAAGAAACTGCAATCGTTGTTTGATGATTCAGGTTTTACTAGAAAAATTTGGTTTTCCGCAAGACTAGATAACTGTGGATCTGATAACCAAGTATAGTAAATACAGGACAGAAGCTACGGGGTACAGGTTTTAACATGTACGATGAATGAATTGGTTCTTTGTTATTAGCTGGTTTACCTGAGAAATTTTAACCAATGATAGTGGCGATTGAGCACTCAGGAATAACAATTTCTACGGATTCGATTGAAACTATTAAAGATGAAGGAACACGTTGGCAACACTGGTGATGAAAGTTCAACAAAGTCGTTTTATTTCATCAGTTTTGGTAGCATTCCAGATCAAATACAAAATAATGTTTGACTTTGTTGGTTTTAATTTAATTAAAGGTATGTGTCAAAAGTATATTGCAAAAATTAAAGTTGCTGTAAATGTGCAAGTTATTCCAACTAGCAGCTAACCCTTGTGAAAAGTCCAACTAAAACCATAATGGTACTTGGAACGCTAACGAAAGGTTGAATTTTAAATATGAAAAAGATTGTGGTTACATTCCCAAGAAATTAACAAAAAATGAATACACCACAAGGAACTTACAGAGGATTTGGTAATTTAAGGGTTAATTACGATTGCAAACTTCAAAATAATTACCATGAGAACCTAACATTCTACTATATTCAAAGATTCGTTACTATTAAGGAGAGGTTTGACTTAAATGAGCTTTGAGTAGAAAACAACGGTTTCATCATACAGAGGAAATTGAAGAGCTCTTAAACTGTTCAATAACTCCACAAAATTTTCTTGGTCTTCACATTGATGATGCTCAGCGTACATGTAGAAACTTTGACAAAAACTTTATCCTTTGCCTGTTTTGATATTAATTATATCTCTGAACATCTTTATTCTTCTGTGTCAATAAGTTTCTTCTCAACTTCGCTAGTATCTGCCCTTCTGGGTCTTGCAGTTTGTATATTTTCGAATTTATTAAAAAAACAGTTCATTCGTATGTGGTTGCGAATTCTGTATTGTATGTACTTCTACATATACTTTACTCTTGATTCATCTGGCAAAAATTCTAAAGAAACAATTTTCACTGCCTCAACCAGCTCTGGAGGAGTCTAGGAAATGGAAAATTCATCATCACTTATCATTCTACTTTCGAGAACATCAGCAATTAAATTTGACAATTCAAATAATACGTTTCCATAGTAACCCAAGTAATTAAATTATTAGTGATTTTTTCACTTATAATTGCACAAGTTGTTTGTATTTTATCGGGTAAATTTGGGTTGCTTAATGAGAAACTGTTTCCTAGCAATTTGACGAGAATAACTGTCAACTATTAAAAACACTCCACCTTCGGTGTCGTGTTTTTAGGTTGACAGTTATTCTAGTCAAATTGCTAAAGGAAACAGTTTAGAATTTGAACAACACAAATTTACCCAATATCAATACAAACCTCGAGTGTAATTCGGCAGGACAATTTAATGAATGAGAAATTTGGAAACATATCAATGCAAACTTTATTTATGAAACATTAAAAATAAACACATTTATATTTTAATGTACAATTATTAAAAACGCAGTTATTGAAATTCATACTAGGAACAGTGATATTGATGAACAAATGGATAAGTGAAAAAACCACTATTTGTCGCTGTAAAAGTTGAAGCTAACTTCTGCCGCTGTCAAAGTGACAATTGCACTGTGGCATATGCGATTTTTTTATACATGAATTAAATTGTCAAAATTAATTAATATCTGTCGAATTTTAAGCGGTTGGAGAAAAAAAATTGTATGTTTACCTAACATTTTCTCATGTATTTAGCACAAATATTTCTTATTGTCGTAAAAGCTAATTCATTCGTTTTGCAAGTAGAGATTGTTTTACAAACAGAAGAGATCGAGATAATAGGGTGGACACTGCGTTCATATAATATGAATTGTATTGAGCATTTTCATACCGAAATTTCCTAACAATAGGACAGAACAATATTTCCCGATATTACAACAGTTAAAAGTACAGGAAAACGGTTAACTTACTTAATTTTTTATGTTGTAAAACTGATTGACCAAGCCACCTTTCTCAATAGCTACTTTTCGGCAATTAATCGAAAACGAAAAAAAAATTACACATACGAATCTTTTTTACGATCACATGATGCTGAAGATTATTATAGTTTTACAATTTGTTAATAAAATAAACAATGAAAATAGTAGTAAACATTATTTTTGTCATTAACAATCTTAAAATTAAATGAGCAGTTTTAACAACTATTCTTATACAAATATTTGACGTAAAACTTAATTTTTCTTGAACTTGGGACATGAATTGTCCTATTTTATTGTAAATTAAATCTATATTAGTATAACTTAACGTTACTACTCATCCTATTTTCAAGATTTTTCAGTTGAATTATGAAAATTTTAGTAAAGCGCCAAAGTAACTCCGTCGCTCTAGAACGGAAAATTATGACAGATTAAGAGAAACATTAACTTTTCAGTTTAATTAATACATATAAAAGCCTTGGAAAGTGATCGAGGAAAACTATTTTTTACAATAACTAATTAGGTGCTTGGCTGATAGATATTTAATTCGAGAAATAATTTGTTTAATTCATTTTTTTCTGGGTAATACAAGAATTGTTCCACATAACTGAGCTTCATTAACATTGAAAAATAATGAATAATGTTTTGATCGTATTAAAAATACATTTAACAAAAAAATCCAAACGGTTGAATCAGTTTTCAGTTGTTTACTGTAAAATAAAATAAATTTCCAAAGTATGTAATATAATTTTTTGTAAAGCCACTTCCCTTGCTATCCTTGACATTTTTTTCAAAATAAATTGAAAAACATTTTTAGCCATAAAATCAACTCACATTAAAATAAACGATGATCCAAAAATAAACAATATAAAAAAATCACCAATCACAAAAAAAAAACGATCAATTGCGAGCACTGGTGCTTCACCCACTCACAAAGACTACAGAGTGTTATCTCTTCCGTCGCAAGAGATGTTACAAAAGTGGCGCCTATATCAATATAAGTGGATTTTGCCACCGATTGCAGGATTTCGCATAGAGTGAAAGGAGCTGTTCGTTGCTTCTTTCCTTCCCTCTACTCTTCTTATTCTTCTACTCTTCTCTTCATGCGAAACACTTGTTACAGTCATTTATTTCCCATGTAAATAAATTTTCGATAGCAATGATGGTTAACCGAGGTTAACTAAAGGTAAGTGCGTGTCTGGGTGTTCAACAATTTGTAATAAAAGTTTAATTTATGATTGGAAATTCTGATCACATGCTTCTTAGTTTACAATCATTGCTGGTGAAATGTAAATGGCAGATATAAAGTGCCACTTGTCATTGAAATATATAAAAAGCCCCAAAACATCATACTAACCTACAGTAGTATAATATTTTTACAGAGTTACATTTCTATTATTTTCAAACTTCTTTTGCTTAGCATTAGAAATAATTTCCAGCTTTTTCTCTCAACCGAATTCTTTAAAAAGTTTTTTCACCGAAAAGGTCATCCAATTCAAATTCTTTTTCACAAATTTCGGAGATCAAACACTGCATCACTGCCATTGGCATGTAGCAATCATTTAATACAAAATTTGAGCTATTTTATTCGTTTCCTGATAAAAAGATTCACAACAATAAACGTAGTAATAGTAATAGTAATTAATAACAACCTGGACCTGCTGGATCTGGACCTGGAGTCCATGAAGCTAGGCCCAGGTGCAATGTTTCCGCATCTTTGCAAATGAAGAAAGGGATTATAAATGTCAAAGGATCTTTATTCTCCCCGATAGTCAGGCAGCACTAGGAGCCTCAGCATGCATAAACTCTTAAGCCTGCAAATCATAATGGGTTAAGGCTTAAGTGAACTCAGAATCACAAGGGTATTGTAGGCAAAGAAACTGCAAATACTCTAGCAAAGCAAGGGTCTGATTAGCTGGCTTCGAATCAGCATTTTGCATGGTGTATAGGTATCTCGGTCAATGAATACTGAAGCCACGTCCCAAAGCAGAAGCACGGATAACTTCTGGTCAAAAACCTTCAAAGAAGCTAACCAGTAACGTATTAAATCTAAGCAGATGTCAAATAAATGATGTGATAGAAATTTAAGAAATGGAGGAATAATGTGTGATCTCCAGGTAAGATTAAAAAAACCTGAAGCAAAATAGATACAGTAAATAATTCTTATCGATTTTTTCATTATAAAGTCTTCGTTACACCCCTGCTTCGTCCGATAACTTAACAATATTTACCGTTAAACGTAATTTCGTAAAGAAGCAACAATACATAAATTTTTTTTTATAAATATAATTTTTGTTTGTGGGTAAATTCTTAAATTTTCTCACGTCATGAAAGGCTCGTTATTACGGCAATTTGTTGCTCGTGCAAATTAACATTCGGTTGCATTGCTTCTGAAACACGAAGGTAACGAACCGACAACGCTCCCTACTATCTACTTTTAAAGGATCGTCTTCTTATTTAAGATTCCTCATCGCAATGAAAGTAAACGTAATTGCTCAATAGATCATTCGCTATATCTCAGTTATAAATTTATATAAACCTATGTATTGTTATTATTGTTATTATAAGAGTATAAAAATCTATAAATGTTTCATGCTAATGAAACTTTCATAGTAATAGTAATATTCTTCCATTGAAGGACAAAGCCACTAGTTACTTTTGACTTGGGAGGCCATTATTATCACAATTATCACTAGTCTATGTATTACATTAGTGCTAGAAGGTACTAAATTATCTCCACATATAGCGCTGGTCATGAAAATAACGAATTCTTGATCCTAGTTCATTTTTTTGCCTTTTAAAATTTATTTTTACGTCCGTAAGATGGGAGGACAAGGAGACACTTTCTGCGGCTCTTTCTTATTTAAGCTACAAGGAGACACTTTCTGTCCCTCTATAGCTACTCAATATACCCTTGTCTAAGTAAGTAGAATAGAGCTGTGGTGTATATAATATAGAGTTAACAACAATAAGTAAATAATATAATTAATATTCTGGAAAGTATAATTTGACAGATTCCGTATGCTATGTTTTTCTGGGCACTTTTTCTCAATTAATTTCTGAATAGCACCTTCTTGGAGCAATTTAAAAGAATTTTATTTGTAACTGCTCAAACAATTTTTGCAATTCAAAAAAGACCAGTGCCAACAAAGAAAAATTATATAAATTAAATATTTTGGTGTTTATCTATTTCGACAATCTTCGACGTAGGTATGGGTTGATTTGTACATTCCACCTTGTATAACAAAGCACCAAAGAAAAAGAAATATGCGAAGGTGGAGCCATCATCAAATTCTGGGCGAATGGCATTTCGCAACAAGAGATTGTTTCGAAAATAATAGAAATCTCCTGGTAGAATCTTTCTTCGGAGAGTGAATAATAGCTCAGACAACGTTGAATATCAATGAACTTTCAACAATGAGAGGCGGATATCGTCATTGATTATATTAGCATAAATATATGTTGTATTGTCGGGCGTTTGAGCCGAACCGACCGGTGACATTTTGAGGGAGCGTTCTTTTAACTATCTTAACGCTAAATTTGTTCGATCAGATAATATTATTTGATTTTTTTTTTGATGACATCCAGCCAACATGTTCCATCTTTTTTCCTTCTTTATAACCGTGACTCTATGATTTATTAATAATCTTAACTGTTTGATATTCTTATATACGCTTTATTTTCACTTTACATACTAAATACTTCAATATTAATGAAGCTATGTAAACTTGTGACTTACTATCGGAAAACATATTTAAAAATTCCAAATCACTTAAGTCGCTTTTTATTTTCCAAAACTATAATGAAATTCAATAATTCTAAATAGCAGAATTTACATACTATAACTATAATATATTTTTCCCACTATCCCTATCCAAAGTAGGCTTTTAAGCATCGGCATCTAATTGGCCCCCTCCTCTTCTGTCTTGGTTTGACAATATTCTTCTATATCAGCTTTCTATCCAAAATTTTGGATAGAGATACGAGCAATTTGTAATAGACGACTAATCTCTTTCTAGAACATAACATAGCTACTTCATCATCCACAGAATTTGTTTTGCTGAGCTATCTTCCTCTAGGCAGAAATGACACCCATGCTTTGGAAGCTGAACGACACAGAGCTCATATCCACTGAAAATTCACAGCAAACTCAGGTGGTACATTCTTATAAATGTAGAAAAATTAAAGAGAAATAGATCTTCCTTAGCTATTTGTGGTGGACATGAGCTGGCTTACAGACGGATCCAAAATGATCGTCCAAAATGATCGTCCAAATGGATCTGGTACAGCCAAAATCTGTGCCATTGATCTATGCGTTGGGTGGATGCTACTCCAACAGTCCAATGCAACTAGACTTCTCCTCAGCTAACTCGGTGCAAGAATATTTTGATATGGATTCCGGTTCATTCCAGATTCCTGGCTAACGATTTAGACGACCAGCTTGCAGGAAAAGGAGGCCAGTCCCAGCTCATAGGTACTAAGTCTTAACTGAGAATATCTTCAAATCTGGCAAAGAGTACTATCTCTGACCAGAAAGACCACAAAGCAAGTGCCTACTGTGATGAAATACCTGGCAAGTCAGTTATTTAGTCAGCAATGATTCCATTTCCAAAACTGATTTCCTCCCTGTTGATGTTTATCAAGGCTTCCACTTTAATAAAAGCCTTGACTTGCCTTAATTCTGCGTGTCATAACAGTATGCACTTGCTTTGTGATCTTTTTGGTTAAAGATAGTAGGTACTATTTTCCAGATTTGGAAATATTTCCATTCGAGGCTCAGAGCCTATGAACTGCGGGACTGGCCTCTTTTTCTAGCAAGCTGATCGACTACTCCGTTAGCTAGGAGCCTTGAGTGAACCAGAATCCATACCATAATAATCTCACACCCAGTTAGCTTAGGTGTAGTCTACTTCCATTGGCCTGTCGAGTAGCATCTACCGAACGCACAAATCAGTGGCACAGACTTTGGTTGACTGCACCAGGTCAACATTTTGGATCGGACTGTAAGCCAAATCATCTCCGCCACAAGTAATTAAGATTTATGTATCTTTAATTATTCTACGGGTGATTCATTACTAATTGGAAATAATTTAATAGTAGAATCCTGACTTCAAATTATGAAGATTTAACCCAAAACACCTAAATAAAATGTAGCTGCTTACTTAGTTACAGGGTGTTTTGTTTAAAAATTTAAAAACTATTTGTGCTCAGTACTTTAAAACTGTTTTACCTTTTCATTTCATATTTGGCAGAAAGTGTAGACACTGTACACCCTACCAAATAAAAATAAACAAACGTTTCTGGCTACTACCAGAGGCGTACGACAGGGGCAAGTGACAGGTTAATCGTTCCCAAATTCTACGCCATTGGCGGAATAGGAATTTTAGCACAATTTTTTGATTCCCCAATACTTTATACGTAAATAAAGTACTCTTTTTTCATAACGATAAAGTCAATATTTATCGAGATATTTCAAGTTAAACACGAAGCTGCCCAATTTTGATGTGTAATAACTATGTCGATGTTTTGAACCAGTGAATTGCATTAAATACGTAAATGAAACTTTAATCCGTGTCAACAATAAAGATCAAAACTATTAAATGAACGGATGAATTAAAAACAAATTGTAGTTATGAAAATTATAATCTAAATAAAAGTAGGTTCTGACAATTTTAATAACGTATCGGAAATATCAGAAACGAAAAGGTTATTACACATCAAAATTGGGCAGCTTCGTGTTTAACTTGAAATATCTCGATAAATATTGACTTTATCGTTATGAAAAAAGAGTACTTTATTTACGTAAAAAGTATTGGAGAATCAAAAAATTGTGCTAAAATTTCTATTCCGCCAGTGGCGTAGAATTTGGGAACAATTAACCTGTCACTTGCCCCAGTCGTACGCCTCTGGTAGTAGCCAGAAACGTTTGTTTATTTTTATTTGGTAGGGTGTACAGTGTCTACACTTTCTGCCAAATATGAAATGAATAGGT
Organism: Galerucella calmariensis; assembly: GCA_910591675.1. NCBI lineage: Eukaryota > Metazoa > Arthropoda > Insecta > Coleoptera > Chrysomelidae > Galerucella > Galerucella calmariensis. Next base: position 46,651 of record CAJUYG010001625.1, on the reverse strand, counting down.
AAAACAGTTTTAAAGTACTGAACACAAATAGTTTTTAAATTTTTAAACAAAACACCCTGTAACTAAGTAAGCAGCTACATTTTATTTAGGTGTTTTGGGTTAAATCTTCATAATTTGAAGTCGGGATTCTACTATTAAATTATTTCCAATTAGTAATGAATCACCCTGTAGAGTTATAAGAATGTACCTTAATTTGATGTGGGTTTTTAGTGGACATGTGATCCGAAGGCATCACTAAGAGTTCAGAGTCCTTCAGCTCACATAGCACGGACCTTTGCCCATAACAACTCACCGTATATTTTTAATTATAAATGTTCAACAAACTGCTATAAGATTCATTAATAATATTAGAGAACAGATCTTTTCTTTGTCTATTCAAACTCTCTAAATATTTAGTTAAAAGAGCTATTCAATTCTCTATAAATAAAAGTTCGCAAAATGAAATTAACCCAGAGGAAATTGATTGATAGACATAAAGAAATTACTAGTTAATCTTGACAACGGTAGCTGGAACGCTAACGAAACGTCGAAATAAAAAATAAAAAACATTATTGTAGTTTGATTCCCAAAAGAATAAGAGAAAAAATAATAAGTAATGCCACAAGGAATTTACAGAAGATATAAAGAAATATAGCAGTAATCAACTGAAGAAGATATTAACATTGTTGAAGATATCATAAAATTAAATTATTATGACCAGACTGACAGATCACAAGCGCTCTGAGACTATAAAAGAACTAAAAATTAATGAATATTTTGAAGATATATCTTGGAAACTTCGATTATCTTCAAAATTGATATTTTTATAATTAATGAAATAAATTAAAAGACTCGAGAACAAACTACATTACGGTTTAATTACTAAAATTAATACTTGGTAAACATTTGTTCACATAACTAACCAGAATCCCTTCAATAGTGATAATAGCCTATAACACGAGAGGTATCTACTTAACGTGTACGGCTGAGTGAAGCCCATGGTAAAATTAGGGCGGTTGCACAAACCGCATAATAATAAGTTCTTGGATAACGCCACCAATTCAAAGCGCTACCAGCTTTAACGATACCCTGCTGGTTCGCTACTGGTTATGTTACATTGAGTGGGGGTCATGTAAGTACCAATCTCGGTATAATCGACCTGCTACTGGGTAACGTGCTACCAATTATATACTTTGGGTGTTGGGTAACTTCAATAAGGCCTTTCGTGCATGTATAAGATTTATTACTGAATGTTACAAAATCAATAATTTATGATGATTTTAGGGGTAAAACTGTCAAATCTCAGAAATAAATGCTAGTTGAAGAGTATATTTCGTTGAAAAATTTATCTAGCTTGCGTGTTACAGAAGTGTTCTTATCACTAGTTTGATATTCTTGAGGTTAAAACTTAGGCGTCAGATCCATAGAGGTAATACAAATAGAGGCAACAAATCATAGGCCACTGTGTAAGTGCGTATGTCCGTCTGAACACCGGTGAGAGGGAAAGAGACAGACAATCAGAGGTTTCTTTGCGTTTATCTGTGTATGCAGCATTTGCGCTATTAGATCAAGACAGCCTAATCCTCCGACTTTCTATCTCTCTTAGATGCTGATGGATTCCGAGCTGGCTTGTTCCCTCTATATGTAGTATCCCTATGGTCAGATCCTAGTTAAGGCACCTGTCAAAATTCTAAACGCAGTCTTACCATTTGCTCTCAACTATTTCTAATTTTCCTATTGTCTTTGCCTAGAATCTAAAGTTTAGGTAAATCTTGAAGATTGGTCATTTCAAGATACTCAGAACGTTTTAAGCAAAAGTTGACAGCCTATTCAGGCTCTGCTAGAAAGAAGACGAGACCGCGAAGGCCCAGCAAGGGTGCGGTTTCACATCTTAGAGTGGAAAAACCGAGGGCAGAGAGATATGCAAGGGAGGCGGTATCTATGCCAATAGGTAAGTCTAATGGAAAAAATAAAGCTAGATATCGATCTCTAAATATAGGGAGGACCACAATAGATCTGCAAAGGTCGCAATGGGATAGGACAAAGAGCCACTCCAATTCTAATCTATTCCAAGCAAAAGTTGATCTGGGAGAAAAAGGAAGTTATTGAAACTTATTAAGATACATTTGAAGACATGTGCCGACGTGGTAGTTGGATACTGCACTATGAGGAAACATCTTCACACAAAATGGTAAAGGTCAATGTAATACTGTTAGTAGGTACTTACAAGAACTCAGTCGGAAAGCATAGTTAAACTAGTGGAAGAATTATAAATGGTACAAAACTGTTATTGAGGGAAAACAAAGAAATACTTATGTCTAAACGTGAACAATTTAAATGCTACAAATAAAGATCAAATAAAACTGGAATAAACTCAAGCCACTATAAAATGAGAGTAATTACTAGTTTTCATGAAAAAATTGTCGGAACTTAGATATAATCTCAATTCGATATAGCAATTTATTTATATTTGACAATGTTTCTTACAAAGACAAACATACATAACAAATATCCAAAGCTTTAAATTATAGGAGGTGTTTTCTTTAAAAAATCCTCTTAACGACTTTTTAGTCCTTATCTGCCATATTCCCGTTTTATGATGCCTTGAAGTGTGCCGCTAGCTAGATTTATGGCACCGCACAATAAAATCGTTTTCAAGTTATGTGCATTTAATTATATTTAGCAACACAAGAAGAATATTAGAAATGGTTAAAGAGATTCGTTCATGGTTCGTGCAGTTATGATTTTTTTAAGTATGTCCCATACGTCAATCTTAATAGATAAAAACCTAATACGGTTTGTTATATGGGAGACCATCATTAAAAATAGTTTATTGTTCCCACGGACAATCTTATCTTAGATAAAATCGCAATTAACTTATATTGTGTTATAAATAATTGCCTTTTTTGCTTTAAATATTAAACGTTGGTTATTTACGGGACTTATTTTACACTGACAAAAATATATTAAGTTATAAACTATAACCCTTTTATTTCATCAAAAAATAAAACACTGATTTCACATGTTTAAAATCCAAAACACCGACCAAACACTCGAAAATTTTAAGTATAGATATACAGAACACTAACACAATCAGTCCTCTTCCTCACTTGTCAAATAATAATAAATATATTGTATGAGAAAACGGAACCAATTTGAAAATTTCAGTTGCCGTCATCAGGGAAGTAAATATTTAGAGGACAACAGTGGTGGCTCATGAATTTTGGTAAAGTGGAATACAATTAATCAAATAAAATCACAAGCTAAATTTAAACATATTTTAAATGTGACCGGATACCTACTTAATAGGTACCTACCCACATAAAATGGGATTTTCGAAAATCATCCCCCCAGAACACAACCTTCAACGTAAACAATCCATAAGACAACTCAATTATTAAGATGAGATAATTGCATTGTTTACGTATCCACGGTAATCCCATTGTGAATCCATGATAATTAAAAAATAAAATCAGTTTGACAAGTAAAGTCAAAAAATATCATTAAGAATGTCTCGTTTCGGATGTGATTCATTGGGAATTATAGAAAATGAAGTGATGGAAAGCGAACCAAGGAACACCAAACACAACAGACAATACGTGTGGCGACAGTTTATGAGCTTTTGTGCTGAAAAAAATATACATTGGATGAAACAACACAAATCAACATTTTGGCAGACATATTAACTGACTGGGCATTCACTATGCGAAAACAAAATGGTGAAGAGTACAAGGGATTCACTGTTAAAACAATTAGGAACGTCACCGCAAAATTTGTTGATGGGAAATATTCCCCCGAATTACACCCGTGCATCAAAATAACCAGATAATTTTGGATTCGAGTGTGTTGTCTTGGAAAAACTATATTTGGTCATTTTCATATTTTGTTAAAAGAAGAAGAAGAAAGAGCCCGACACCGAAGGTGGAAAGGTCTTTTAACAAAATATGAAAATGAACTCGTGCAGTTTTTAGACAACACGCTGTCAGGCAAAATTATCGGTTATTTTGATGCACTTGTGCAATTACTTCCGATAAACATTAGTAATTAATTTTAGTTAACTTATTATTATTATGAGTACATTATTTTGGAGTTTAATCGGTACACTACACCTTAGGAAATTTTATTAATATCTTATTGACCAGAAAAAAATTATAGAAAAGCCAAACCGAACAATCTACATAAGATAATAAGATGTATCCCTCAATAGATTTTAAAAGGCGCTGCCTCTGAACTACCTTCGCCTAACAAATGATAAGATTGTTGTTAGAATTGCTGAATATTTTTATATTTACTTTTGCTATCCGCTAATAGGTCGAGATAAGATGTGAAAACATTGAAATATGGAATACCGACAGAAAATATTGTCGGGTTTGCAAATATTTGACAGTAATCATTATATTTCCTTATTGAGATAAGATTTTAAAACCATAATGGCGTCTTGCAGTGGGTTGGTTTCAGTATTAAACGAGTCGAACGAATATTTATTGATTTTTGAGCAAATGTAACTTGTCTAAGGGAATAACCATTGAAATACTCTACACTGTGCGGATATTAAGTCTTACCCCACTATGAAACTCCGTTATTGAAGACAAAAATGTAAAATCTTTGAACCCATCAATTTTTATTGCAACATTCAAAAAATTGTCACCCCTTTCACCTCCAAGCACTTGACAGCTACCTCCTTAGAACTCAAAAATGTATTATCAAAAAAATAATGTATTTCATTATATTATACTAAAAACTTAAAATAGGAAAAGGAACTTAATGCAGCCTGCTTGAAAAATCCTCTATGCTAAAGACAGACAAAATAGTATATTACCTACACACCGAGGTGGGAAGAGTTTCATTACTGTCGAGAGATCAGTTAGTTAACCGAGACGCGAAGCGTCGAGTTTAGCTATTATCTCGAGACAGGAATGAAACTTCCTACCGAGGTTTGTATACAATTTCATTTACAACCATTATATCCTGATCAAAATTAGTAAATCTTTGTTTCGTTCTGAACACACCTAAAATATTACATTTGACAACTACTGTCACCAATATAAATAAATGTCAGATAAAGTCGGATGGATATTAAGTTCGCGAATAATAAATCAAGAAAAATGTCCTCTGATGAAGATCTGATGGATTTTACCCCTCCTGAAATAGGTATTATAATATTTATCAATGTCTTATATTTTTAAATATAAAAAAAATTCATCTAGAATAGATTAACGATCACATGATTTTAGAGGGTGGAAAGTGAGGGCAGGAAGTGATCAATGAGGGCGGGAAGTAGAGGTGTGTAATATGACACTTTCTAACCTTCAATGACGTTAGTAATGACAGCATTACATATATGGTTGTGAATAAAAGCTATTATAGTCGGGCCGCTCTTAGTTTACCACTTTCGGATTAGAAAGTTATAGCGATACGGTGTTCAGCTCGTCGGAAATCTCAGCAGTACTCAAACTTTATTTTTACCTGGCTTGTGGCAGAAAACACCTGAAATTGTGTCGTTTTTTATGAGCGTATAGCCAGATGCGACCTAACCAGATCTATAAGATATTATTACCTCAAAAACGAAGTAAGCTATCGACATAGTAATGCTTGTTTCGGACGTTTTTCCCTCCTCAATCCTCAAGGAAAATTTTGCAATTTATATCCTTAAAACTTTTCCCTTTTTCAACACTTCCAAGCTTATGAAAATATGATTATCAAGTCAATCATTTGATATGGTGGTTAATTCATCAATTTAAAAATCTGACATCAAAATGATATAATCAAAAGAGGTCAAAATATGTGATTATAACCACTCGATACGTTCGTTTAAAGTAGCATATCATTAAAAAGTATTTGGAAGCTGCATCCAGCAATTAACTGGATTTATTAAGTCATCTTCGGGGTGCTGCATCATGCTGGAACCCACAATGCATGATTTGAGATCTCCCAGTTTTTTAATTAAAACGTCACTAATTAATTTCTTGATTGAAACGTCAATGGGTAACATTTAGAGAGAAAAAAAAGTATATTTAATTATTTTAAAATTGAAACTCTTTCAAGAACAGGTAGTGGAGATGATTTAATTTACGATATTAATACTTGATAAACAAGGCAAAAAAATGAATGACATTTTTTTATGTCGAGTAAAGTGTGGAAAACTAAAGGAAAATATAAAATTATACAATTTTCTATGATGATTTCTCATCTCTCTATTCCATTTGTTCCAATAATTTCGGTAATAATTAAAAATAATAATAATAATTTCATTGTACTTGATAGTTTCCCATTAAATACCTCTCTACGGAGTCGAATGCATTCTTCAAATCTATAAAATAATGAATTCCTTTTTCACGGCTTTTTCTTCTCGAGAATCTGTCGTTAGATTGAATGTATTTCATCTCGTGTAAACCATGAATAATTATTATTTATTCTTTAATTGAAAAATATAGTAGTTGATGTTAAAAAACTACAAATAATATCCTCTTGAATTTGTCTGTATAACATATTTTTTTCTAACAGCCTGTGGAGTCCATTTTGACTCATAAAATTCGTATCTTTTCTGTTATCATTTTTATCTAGTAATAATTCGAAGTAATAAAATAAATAAGAACATTCACTGCCATCTACGTACAAAAAGACCAAATTTTATTCGTTTTAAATTAAGGTATTCTGTTTTCATTGGCTGTAATTGATTTTTCGTTACTCGTTACGAGGATCGCCAAGGTGTGGTGTCGAAAGAGTGGTTCTCCAGTATCGTATCAAGTAAATTTCTGCTATGCGAAGAGATTATATCTCTAAAACGGAAAAAGTAAGTGCCATATACATACAGAAGATTCTGGAATAGTGTCAAAAATCCTGAAATAGGTATATGTTAAAGTACATACTTAATTAATTTTACTGGAATTTTCGAAGTTTGAGGAAAATATTTACGGTAATGGAGGTTGAAACATTTCACACACTTCTAGAATTCTTTTACAATAATTTTCATTTAACTATAGTATGTTAATTCGAAAACTTACAATGGGCTTTATCTCAGTAAACTCTCAGTTCTTCATAGCATAGGAAGAAGGATCTAAAAACATTTGAATAGGTAGCAAATATCTACATATAATAAAGGAGTGTAAGAAATAGTCTTTTCGTTGGAATGTCAGGCAACGAAAAGATGGACAAAAATGCTCTCATAAAGTAGCTAACGCGCAAAGTGACAGACATTTTTACTTGTGAATAGTGAAGCAAAATGAGAAGTGCAAAATTCGTAGCAAACTTGGCGGACAGATGGATAAAACTGACAGTAAAGGCTTCCTCAAAATGCGACTGATCATGAAAAATCAAGAATAACTGTAAATTAGAATAAACGATACAGCGTTGTATGACTAATATATATCACCAAAGACCTAAATGCAAAATTTCTATATCTTTAGATCTCTCGTACCAATGTGCTCTTACAATTAAATTTTAATGTTTCTAAGCGACATTAATATTGCAAACAAAATTTAAATAAACTTTTTGCTGATGACCCCCAGGGCATTTTTTTCCACCCATCCTGTTTCTTTAAATTTTGCAAATCCTCTTGACCCATAGTGTACTATATGAGAAAGTTTTTTAGCAGCTTCATGTGATGTAGTTTTCACCAAATCGTTATTATATTTTTTTCCTATTTAGTTTTTGGTTTAAAACTGTTTAAAAACAAGTGAGATATTTTCGAAATGAAAAATAATATTCAACATTCTTTTCTTATTTTGTATTGCTCATATTATATTGGAAAAATATACCTGCAATCTCAAGATATTGCAGCTTGTCCGAACTTGTTTAAATTAACAACAAGTTACATTTTTAGTTAATGAGTCATTTGTTTTGTTTACAGCGCGAGATAAAATTATTAAATACAACTTTACCTGTTGTAGATATTTGTTGATCAATATATGGAACTACCAATGAGCAAATATGACAGCAATATAAAATTCACGACAGGATTCTGAAAATTTACTCACCATTAACAAAAACCCTTTTAAGAAATCAGCTCCAATGTAATATTGGAAGAAATGGGCAAAGCCGAAAGAAGAGAAGAGTTGACCAAGTTATATTTGACAGGTGCTCTGACCAGACCCTGTCGCCTGTACCTTAGATAATTCAACTAGTGGAGCAGGAGGAATTTAGGTCCTGCGGAATGAAAAAAGGAGCCTCCATTCACTTACTTGCAGATTACATTGTGATACAAAATTGTAGAACAAAACATCTAGTGGATAGAAAGGGAACAATTAGCTGAAAATCGAAGCTTTTGCTTGAAATTCCTTCGGGAAGTATCCCTAAAAGAACCTTTCCTGAACAAGTGGATACAGAAATTCAAGAGAACAGTTGAAAAAGCGAAAGAAACAAGACACTATTTATTTGGGAGTATAATCATACCCACATAATGTATACCAATAAAAATATAAAGGATTAAAGAATATAATTTATTACTTAGTTGTCGTCGCTCATTTTTCTAGTATTGAATTGTCTGCCGAAATGTCAACGAAGATGTTAATCCACCAATAAAAATTCAAAAGTCTATTATAGTCTCGCGGGTGGCTGGTCGTATATCAAAAAATAAATTTTTGTAAGGACCACGCCTCCGTCTTACTTATTTAATTAAAATTTTGCAAATTTCCCAGAACTTTCAAAAAAAGAGTAGATACATTACAAAAGTAGTATTTTTGTGTCAAAACTAATAGCATTACCCTCCGGGGTTTCTTCCTACCTGCCTAAGAAGTCGGTGAGATAATACCGGTAGTCAAAAACACAACCACTAAATGTATTTAAAAAAATAATGGTTAATCCTCACAGCAAGTACATTTTTATATTTAGTGGGAATATTTTCGGAACGGTTTCGGTGGTTAAGACTGACTGACACTTCTATTTTTAAACAGTAACGTCTGGGCTTTAGAAAAATACTTGTCTATTAAATATTTTGATTTATATAATCGAATATTCCTGGATTAGCCAAAGTTTGTCTTGTCAGACACGTAACTAAAGGATAATTTTTTGTAAAAACATAAACATTTTGGAATTTCGCACGGGATTTATTCAGTCAAAAGGATTACTTTTTAAGTCTTCAAGGATTACATTAATTCTTAAACGTAATATTTAAATAAACATTGTTTGTCAGGTCTCACCAGACATTTTATTGAACAGTGTCCCTTTTATTACACTGGTTGTAGAAGATTTTTAAAGTTCAAATATCAGAAAAAACGGTTTTCTATAGAATAAAATCGATTCCTGCTAAATCTTCAATCGAAGCGGACAAATTGACACAACATAAAAGCTCCATCTACTGTCATATTATTATATAAAAATTTATCACAAAAACTCAAAGAGTTAGAAGAGTGAAATTCCTGCACAACTGCTATGTGGACTGTGGATATGTGGACCAAAATGGATGTTACAGAAATTTATAAAGTAAACATTAATACAAGTTACAAATCGCAGAATAATAATTATTCTAACGCTTTATAGAGTTTTGAAAAATATTTTCCAACGACACTGACCCTTCAACTAAGAAGCAACAACTACTTCCCGATCTATAGGCCCCGACGGATATTGAATTACACTTCAAAGTACCATTTCTTTTCTCTCATTTTTTTCTATGATTTCTACTGCTCTTGATAGTTTTATGTCTGTGACCTTTCTTGTTTTTTTTCCATTAAGTTTTGTTCCATGTTCAGAACTTTCTCTTCCTGAGTTTTCAAATCCTTCTTAATTTCTTCTTGTTTTACTCCCATTTCTTCTTATTCTTTATCTTGTACTTCTGATTTTAATTTCATCGGATTGTTCATACTTCCTAATTTTCTATTTTGTTCTCCCATTTTCTTTTCAATTAGTTCTTTCTGTTCTTCCATCATTTTATTGCTATCTTCTTTTTGTTGTTGTTGCATACTTTGTAGTAACATGAACAATTGATTATCCCTGTCGTCCTTAATTTCTTCTTGTACTTTCTTTTGTTCGTGTACCTACTTCTGGTTGTTCTCTGACTTTTGGTACAATATATTATTTAACACCAACCATTATGATTTGCAATTAGAAGGGACAACATAACTTGTAGACCGGTTTCGGCGTAGCTGCGCCTCATCAGTACAAGGTATCTGTTCTCCGTCCACAAGCTCAAAGCCTAATCAAGAACTGAAGATGCACCAAAATAAAAATAACAACGGTTGCTTCTTAGTTGAACGATAAGTATCTATCTTTGGAAAATATTTTCCAAAACTTTATAAAGCGTTAGCATAATTATTATTCTGCGACAACTATTGGTAACGACAATATTACAGAAAACTGTAATAATACTTCAAGTTTTTGTTGCCAATGATACAATTTCTCAAAGCTACGAATAGAAAAGTTGATCTAATCATTTATGCATTTCAAGACGTATACGATCCTCTAAATCGTTCAAGTTAATTGGTCTGTTAACAAAAGCGCGGTCTTTCAGATAGCCCCAGGGAAAAATCAAGTGGGCCAATTAGGAACCGTTCATTCAAAATGTGGCTGATCATCAAAAAATTTAAGGAATTGTTTTGCATTCTATTTTTCTCTGTAACTGCTTCGTTCAATTGTGATCGTCTATCAAAGTCATCCTCAGTCAATTCATGGAGATTTTGAGCTTTATACGGAAAAATGTTATTTTTACGCAGAATAGTTTGTAGGGACTGTTTACAAAAACAATGATTTCTTGCGTGTTTTAGGGTTTCCTTGAACATCTATCCGACCTTGGAATATCCTCTACACTATCAGTTTCATTAATTTTATTTAAAATTTCGTCACTATATAGATTTACTTATAAAATGGAATTCAAGATTTAAATCATAAAAAGATAAGCTGCTTCTAAATGGAAACGTTTGCGTTAACCATACCCAACTTTTTCCGATAAATGTGCCATTACTTACAATTTATTTTTAAGCTTTGTGTTAATTTAAAGTTTGTATCAGTTTTGACAATTTGTACATAAATATTAATAGTGTTCCACGTTTTTAATGCCTACTGTTTTTGTTTTGTTTAATTCTATAGACTCACAAGGTGATATTACTAGTACAGTGCAATTCAATTTAGAAAAATAAATTTCCTTTCATATGACTATTGATTTTGGAGAAAGAAAAAATTAGTCTCTCTGACCTACAACGAGAGAAGAGTTATTTATAGACAAATAAACTGATTTGTTTGACCCCCCTTTGTTTGAAACTAACATTGCTTATTTATTATTAAGAAGCCATATTAACGTAAAAATATTGGGAAATTTTGATATAAAAAAATGATTTGAGTGTAATTTCTTTAATGTAAGAAAATTTGTTCTTCTTTATGCACACCTTCATACAATTGTTCTTCAGAAGCTTTAAAAGTTTACGAAGCACAATATAATATTTTGTTATAAAATATAACGATGCTATTTGGGAAAAAATTGTTTTCATTACCCAGAAAAAAACCTAACATGTTGAATAATATTCCATCACTTTAAAACAACAAATTAAATATTTATATTAAATCATAAGAAAGTTTTGACAGAAATTTACTTTTAAGATTATTAGCCTAAAAAAAAGATCCACTTTATACCGAAAAAATAAGAATTTCAGTATAATTGTACATTTATTGTTACTAGAAAAAAACTCATTTGCTACAAATCACATATTTCTTTACCCGTAAGAAATCACATTAGCCTACAAATTATGTGGCAATTAAAACAAAGAATTCTCACCCCACCTTTCCCTATTATTCAGTAACGGTCACTACCGGTATACGTTTGGCGTCAGTCTCCATGTGAAATTAGAGCAGTTTTTGCAATTTTACTGATTATTTTGTTTTTGTGAAGTACTTATGTGGTTGAAGTGCTCTGGACAAAAATAAGTTTAATAATAGAATGAATGAATAATTGTGAAACTCAGGGCGATTACAAGAATTGTGAGATATCTTTGAAGGTAATGGAATAAATGATAATTATATCCAAGTAGGTAGAAAAGTAACAAGCAAGCAAAATGTAGGTACCTCAAACATACCATACACATTTCTCAATTAAACCTGCTCGATCTACTCCAAAAAACTACTATGGGGAAAGCATTAATGAGCACACTTAAGGATAGGCAAGTATATCTTGTGGATACCTTTGTTGGTTATGTTTTAGATCATGTGAATATGTTTAATATTAGGAATGTATGGTATCCATTTTATAAATGTATGGTTTCTATTTTGAAGATGTATAGTTTTCATTTTAATAGATCAAAATATCCAGGAGCAAGTTTTTTATTCCTATCCTGCTTTCCTACTAAACAGTTTTATGCATAAATAGAGACCATTAATTTCTATTAGATTTAAACATGTTTTTCATAATAATACTGTCATTTTAATCCGTGTTCAGACTAACCATCGACCAATTCGATCGACTAGTTCACACATACAAAACGAAAGTCAATTTTGTCGTTCGACATAGTCTGGAAACGGCTTTTAGACTAACATTTGTGAAAAATATATTTTCCTAAGTAACCCAATTATTTAGAGAACCGTGTGGAAGTTACCCATACTGCTTAATACACCGTGAACTTTCAATATATTTCTAAATATTTGGAAACATTGCAAAAGCTCAGTGTATTGAATAGTGCATGTAGGTAACGTCCAGTAACTTCGGTTTTTTAGGGAAATATATTTGGTTCGGTTATGATAAATATGTTGAATTTTAGTAAAAATTAATAGTTTTCTTGAAGAATAAACATTTGTTTCCAACAAAACAATATAATTTGCTGGGACGATACATTTTTTACAAATAAAAAACGTCGTTAACCCAGACAATATACTTTTTTATGCTAAAGAAATATATTTTTCCGATACAATACATTTTTTAATGATAAAGGAATGTCATTCTGCCATAAAATAATTTTTTTATAACAAAACAATATAGTTAGCTTGCAAAAATAAGTATTTGTTATTGGAAAACAACTTCATTTAATTTAAATGCTTTCAAAGATTAATATAACTATTTTGTCATTATACCTTAATAATTGTTGTTTGAGACAAATATTATACATCTTTACAAGAATAAATGTAATTTTCGATAGAAAACTCACTTTATTGATGACAATGAATATGTTTTTATTCATCAACAATATTACTTTCCGAACTTGAAACAAATCCTTTCTTAACGACAAATTAAATATTAGTTAGGCCATATGGAAAATCGTTCCAGGAACGGTTTTTATTGGGATAGCGCTTTTTTTAGCTTATTTTTGGAAATGTTGCACTTCACTTGATTCCATTTCTAGTAGACTATCATATCGTTAGAATGTCATAAAATAAAATATTTTATTTCACATTTTACCAGAGGTGTGATCTACTATGAATGGACCTTAATAAAATTTGACAACAAAGTTTTGTAGTCTTAAACTTCAAAATATTATTGATTGTCTAGTTGTCATATTTTTTCGTTGTGTCAGATAGGGACCAAAAATTTTCTTATCAATTTTATTACTAGTTAATCTTGACAACGGTAGCTGGAACGCTACCGAAACGTCGAAATAAAAAACATTATTGTGGTTTGATTTCCAAAAGAATTAGGAAAAAGAATAAGTAATGCCACTAGGAACTTACAGAAAAGATTTTAATTGTCACAAATAAATCTGTTTCTCGGTGTAGGTTGCTATTTAAAAAAAAATCAAGAAGGCGGCCGTACGCTAAACGCTAACGACAAAAATATTTGACATAAAATATGCAGTATGTCTCATTAATTGTCTAGAATTTCATAACTATCCCTTTATCTGTTTCAAAGGTTAGGTGCTAAGGTGTGTGTATATGTATGGTCTCGATATCGCGTAAAATATGTTCTATATAATGTTTCGTCCTGTCTCGGGAAAAATATCCCGCTCGTGTGAAGCACCAGTATTCTAAGAAGAAAGTAGTTAAATACCTTCAAGCTAAAAATTACCTGTAAGTTTCATAAATCAGAGCTGACAATGAATATTATACCTACCTACTTCAAAAGGAAGTTCATAAATTTATATGATCATTTAGTTTTTCATACTCAGACGGACATTTATCAATTATTTGTCAGGAAAAACTAAATAAAATAAGTGGGTCTATATAGAAAGCTTTCCATTTATAGCGGATAAAGAAAAACATAGAAAATTATAAATGCACTGAGGAAAAAGTTTATTCAGCATTATTAAGAATTCAGTTGTAGTAGGTAAAAACTTTAATACGTATTAGGACACAACAAATGTTTGATTATGACAATAAAAAGGGCTTTAATTATCGTTATTAAGGTCCGTAAACTTGAGGTAATTAAATCACTTCAATAACCTATTAAAAACAGTAACCGCTAGTGACCGAATATTAATTACCTCAGAATACAGGATATTTGGAAGTATTAACTATTTTACTTACCACAATTAAATACATTTTTAATCTCACTCAGGTATTTAGTCCTCTGTATCAAACAAATTAATAACTACTATTAATTAATAAAGTAATTAGAATTAAATATGTTATCAGCAGTAATTAAACTGGACAATAATATCAATTGAGCTAGTTAATAATAAAAATTTATCCTGTTAATTGCAGCAATGAAGCTGGTTGGCAAAAGTGATTAAAACTGTTAATAACTGCAGTTGAACAAGTTAAGAATGATAATTAAATAGATTATCAACAGTAATATAACTATGTGATTGTAAATTTAAAACTTTCATTCTCTAGATTGTTTTACAATGTATGACGTTTCAATCAGTATTTATCTTCCTCATTAACTGAATAGTAGATGGTGATTGAAGATAAATACCGATCGAATGGTCATACATTGTAAAAAAATCTAGACAATGAAAGAACAAAATTAGCAATAACATACCTATAATAGTTTTTATGGGTATTGGAAAGAAATAAAAATCCAATTTTTTTAGACTATATATATTATATTGCACAAAACGAAAATATAAATTGTGTGTAGGTAACGCACTTAACTTGAGCTGATTTCTTATGGCTTAGGTCTTTGTAATCCTTCCTCTGGAACTAACGGTATTGGCAGATAATTTCGATTCCCTATGTTTTGACTTGAATGACTTTTTGGGAGTGTCTCACTCGCCTATAACCAAAATACAAGAGGTAGTATAATCTTCAAATCTACATGGGTACCTACTTATTCAAAGAAAAATTCTATTTGTCCATGATACATTATTTCAGATAATTCAGATACAAATTGAAATTTAATTTTATACTCAATTCTCTCTAACAAAAAACTGCTTTTCAATAGGTCTAAAAAAGGTTATATTCTTTATAGGTCTACTTTCAACTGCAGTTCACTGCATTACCTTTTGCAGATATCTGAATTTATCAGAGAAATGTTAACAGTGAAATGTTAGCACTGCATTTTTGAAATATATACCTACTAATCTGAATTATTGTGTGAAGAATAAACCCAATTAAAGCCTTCAGATATTTTTATCACCGGTTTTATAATTTTAAATCACTTAACTATGAAATGTTTCATTTCCCTTGAAAAGATATTGATATCCTAACTAAATAAGTAATAGATTTTCAAAGTTTATTTACCTCTAAAGCGGCTTGAATACTCATCCAACCCCCATTTCTGCATAAGTAATCCATACTCCATGATATCTCTATTACTTAACGATGATATTTTTGAAATTTTCACTTTTTTCACCACCACACAAAGTCCACTCTCGCTGCAACTAATTAACTAGCGCCGCTAACGCGCCAAACGGGGCTAAAGACTCCACGATGTAGTGACGATTAGAGGCGATCTTGTGCGAAATGCGAAAAAGCCGTTACAATTGATTAAACCATTTAATTATGGTTAACACACTTAGCTAGTAATAGGTGATTAATATACTTATCATAATTAAAATCATTTCAGAAACAAATTTTAATTGCTCGAGTTAAACTGCTAGCTTATGAAATGTAAATTTAAGGAAAAAGTCTTCAGAAAAACAAAAAATCTTGGGGTAATTCTACAAGTTTGATTATGGTTAGTGAGAATTTCTCTATTAAACCAGTTCACTTGGCTTGTTTTTCTCGGTGTGGACAATAATCTTATATCTAGTTCAAAAATTAATGTATGTTACTTTAAATTTCATTTGTGCATGTTCAAACGGGAAAAATAATCGGCAATTCTCAAACAAAGCCATTTGTATACAGTAAAAATTAAAATTGAAATAATATCGGCTCGTAAATTATTAAGGACGTTGACATAAAGTGAAACCAAAATAAAACGTCGCAAACAGAACACACTGAGCAGAAGAAAGAGAAATCTTCAGACTGTGTCAGAAAGCTCGTACCACTACGAACGGTGTTGCCAGAGTAAATTTTAAGAAAACAGTGATGGGATCTAGCTTGAATATGGCAAAATACAGAAAATAGGTTTTCAAAGAAACACAAAGTCATGCCTCTATATAAAAACATTTTAGAATGTCTAAGGATGGTGAAATAGTTGTCAGCACATTACCTACCTACTCTCAGATTTGGTACTTAGTACTATAGGATCTTTTCTTTGTTGATAAGAGGTTGGTAAGATTTAATTGATCGAATTAATAGAGAATTCAAATATATAAACACAATGGACCAAACTATATTGAGGAAGTACCTACTACTTTGTTTCCAAGGATGCTAATAGAATTATGATTTAAAATATTCAGATACATGTAAAAAAAACGAGTTACATCAAATCATTCACACAATTTTCCAGTGAATAATAATTTCTAGGCAGAACAGCTTGATTTAAAATTAGGTATAAATATCATAAAATATAGTCAACAAAAATATAAATTCCATTGAGTCGCGACAGGCATTTTCACGCCTGTATGTACAAGACTTCACTTCAAGTCTTGATACTTTTGTAAATTTATTTATATCTGACAACGCTGTTGTGACTAAGCTATAAAAAGGTTCCAGACCTCGGGCTGTGCGTAACTCGGTAGTTAGTTCCGATGAACCGTAGGCGTAACACCGGTAGCTCGGCGATCACGTGTTCAACAACAGCTTATATAAATAATAAGCGATTCAAATGGAGTAGATTTCGTAAGGGGGCGCAGTAATATATGTAATTTGAAAAGCGGTTATATGTAGACTGTTTATGTCTATTACATTTTTATGTAAATGAGGTCTACAGTTTATTTTTAAAGTTACTGAATAAGATTATAAAGTATTTTTTGGAAATTTTGTTCCATGTTGCTAACAGATGTTCTATTTAAAAAAAATTAATTCATGTATTTTGATCGGTTGACAACGTTAGAAATTATTTTTTTATTGAACATAAAATGGATCATACTTGATCATTTGCTTTATCTATATTACGTTTCTTAAATTATCGCAAAATGAAAAATATCAGGTGTATCTTTATATTGATATATAAATTAAATAAACATTTAAATTTGCTTTTTTATCAACAATTTGAATTCTAGGTTATAAATAACGATGGATACTTCGAAGTAAACATAAAGTTAATATTATAATTCAGAAAACTTTGTAACAGAGGTCACATAAAATACCATGTCCAATTACAGCTTAAGAACTATAGTAGCAATTGATTAAGTACTTGTTTCTCTAATGAGAAACAAAACAATAACACAAGGTTGTTATTTTTACATATAAGAACAAAGAACATAATTTCCTTCTGTATGAAAAATATTTATAAAAATTACTGTACTGCGACATGGAACAAACTACTGTTATTAAATCGTTAAAATGTTTCCATGGATAATTATCAAGTCTTAATAAATCTTCTGCCAATACTGCTATTGATATATTCAGCTTAAAGTCATTAAATGTCTTTGTCAATTATTTAAATACATTATAAAATTGAGCGTCCCGGTTGTCTGCTCTTTGCGACTGTTGGTATCTTTTCGAAATTACTTTTAATGAATTGAAATACGTATAACCCCTATGTATTCAACTAAAAATTCAGTAGATCTCGTTATAAATTCTTCAAATGCATTATAAAATTGAAATTCCTGGGTTTCTCTTCTATGCGACTATTGGTATCTTTTCCAAATTACAGTTAATGAATTGAAATACGTGTAGCCTTTACGTTTTTAACTAAAATTTCAGTAGATTTAGTTATAAATTCTTTTGAAATTTAAATACAGGGTTTCTGTTCTATGCGACTGTTGGTGTCTCTTTTCCAAATTACAGTTACAGAATAAAATACGACTACGCGAGCATGTTCTATCTTGTTTTAATTATACCTATACATAGTAATCACGTGAAAAAGGTTTAGTTTATTGTAAGAAATAAACATTAACCTAACGAACTACAGCAATAAATTTAAATATATACAGTCATTAATTGTTATAATGGAAAGTGTAATAAAATATCTCTTTTACGTGCCATAATAAAACTCAACAAAACCAACACTTCACTTGAATGAATGAATAAAAATAAGTTCATTAGATAATCTTTATATAAATTGCAACCACTTCTCTAGCTTATAATAAAATATATTTGTTAAATAAAGTTATTTTACCCTTATTTGTCCGTTGTAGTAGTTAAAGAAATGGCACAAATTGAAAGTCACAGTCACTGTTAAACAAATTAAAATCACTAACCTGTGTATCAGCTCCGGTCGACAATATACAATTCTGGCAAAAAGTGTCCAATTAACCGTCAGGATGTCTCTAACAAAGTGACTGAAATAGTTGACTTTTGCTTCTGTACCAAACTATGGCTGGTAGCTCAATGATTCTAACAAGTAGTGAGTAGAATGGGAAACCAAGGTACCCCTCCCGACACCACAAGCACTGCCTACCGAGAGATGCACCTTATGGACCTTGGATATTAGGCCGAAGATAGCAGGTAACAGATACCAGAAGTCACTCGGTCGGTAAGGGATTATGAGTCTTATAAAGACTTGTTTTAGGAGGTTGACATTGTTGAGGTTTGATTGAGTTTTTAAAATAATTCAGAATAATTATGGTAGGTAGGCACTTTATTTTGCGCCTTATGGATTTGTGTTCTCGTGTATGTGGGTTGGACTCTTTTGGTGGTACCTACTTCTTTTTGAAAATGAACATAATTGTTTTTGATAAATGATTTTCGTTCTCAAAAATAATCTTGTTAATTATACGGTTTTAAAATAGCCCAATTTTATCCACGAGAAAAATTATGGGTAACGCAAACAGGGCTGTTTGTAAACAATAAAAATATTTTAGCTTTTTTACGGTATTAGTATTTTTATTTTTAATGTCATAAGCGTGGGAGTCGAAACGTTTTTGAATCTATTGCTTAGTTTGTTCTATATTTATTATTTGTGACATTCATTTTTCAAATTTACTTTTGTTGATAAATATCCATCGTTAGGTGCTTCTATTAAAAATCGATTAATACCATCTGAGGTTAGAGTTTTCGACTTTTTCGGTGTGAGCACTTCGGATTTCCTTTTCGATTTTCGGGAGTGTATTTTCAAAATCAGAAGCATCAGAATCCTCTATTAAAATGACCGGCGTGAAAAATAAAGGAAACTTGTCAAAACTATAATAAATATAATTATGGTGCCTCATCAGTCATCACGACAGTTTGACAAATAAATAAATAAGCAGCAGTTGCCTAGCAACAAATTATTATTGTTTTGCGGGTTTATTGTATAGATACGACATACTACAGATAAGCAGAATGATAATTTGCTGTAGCTATTTAAATAGCTATTTATACAACTAGTTGTAAAATGAACGTGTTTTTGCACTAGATGTGAGGATTCACACATCGTGTGAAAAAAACACGGCGTTTTGCATCGTGTTTATATACAAGATTTTTTGTAATTCAGTTCACGAAAATAAAAAAAGAAAATTTTCATTACGTTTCATTGAAATTTTAACTACTATCAAAGCCATGCTTGTTTGTTTCTATGGAGATAACCATTACAACAATGATCAAAACCTCAAATGTTAAGACATATTTGTCAAAATAACCACATTTATTTGTTAATTCTGTCCATTCTGTCTTTAAAAATGAGCGAATCTGAAAAGTCCCTACCTTCAGACGTTGAAGAAGCTGCAAAAGCTGTTGTAGCAAATTTGCTGCCAAGTAAGTCAAAAGCAGCATATGAAACAGCTTATTCTAACTTCCAAAAGTGGTGCGAAGTGAAGAAGATAAATACTGAAAAAACGGTATCAAAAAAGGTTCTTCTTGCTTATTTTTCATACAAAGCCAAAATATTCCAACCGTCGACGATGTGGAGTCACTATTCGATGTTACGAACAACAATATATGTCAATAAAAATGTGGATATCAGTGAGTTCACAAATTTGATTGCTTTTTAGAAAAATAATGCGGAAGGATATCGACCAAAAAAATCAAAAACATTTAGTAAGGAAGATTTCAGTAGATTTTTAATAGAAGCTGATGATCACATTTATTTAGGTTTGAAAGTAATTTTTATAGTTGGGATAGCAGGAGGTTGCCGAAGAAATGAATTACTAAATATGCGGACCGAGGATGTTAGCGACTGCGGTTCTTTTATTAAAATAAGCATTCCAGATACGAAGACAAAGATTGAGAGAATTTTTACAATAACCGAAGGTGATGTTGATGGAATTAATCTGCTTGCATTAGTCCGAAAATACATTCAAATGCGTCCAAACCATGTAAAAAATAATCGTTTTTTCCTCGGATATCGAAACGGAAAAAGCAATATTCAACCTGTTGGCATCAACACATTTTCTGACACCCCCAAAAAAATAGCAACATTCCTTGGCTTGCAAAATCCTAAATTATACACTAACCATGCATTTCGCAGATCGTCTGCAACGTTACTGTCAGATGCTGGTGCTGATATACAAACGTTGAAAAGGCATAGTGGATGGAAGTCCAACGCTGTTGCTGAAAATTATATTGACGAATCTATTAATAATAAAAGAAAAACAGCTGTGAAGATACTTGGGCAAAATACATTGACAAATATCGACAATATCGCAGTTCCGAAACAAAGTACATCAACAAGCATAACAATGAATTCAAACGTGGCTGTTTTTTAACAATGATATGTATCATCTGGGGTTTCATCTATGTCTACAAGTAATGAACAAAAGGCAGCAGTATTCTGTGGCAATACATTTCAAAACTGTACGTTTAATATTTATAATAAATTACAGTGATTTCTCAATAAAAATATTATACTATGTAGTTGTCTAATTAATTTCATAAATAAAATGAAACTAGGTATTCTAAGTGAAAATAAATGGATTTGTTGTCCCTGAGTGACAAAATGAACCACGTTCTGCAACTAAAATGAGTGTCAAAATGATGACATTTCGTAAGTGAATTGCAAAAATTAAATTTTGTCCATGCCTAATATCACTTTGATTAAGCTTTATGTTATTTTGGATATGCCTTATGTCACTTCCTACAACTTTCAAAAGAAATTGTTAGTTTTGCGTATTATATCCAATGTGCAAAACAGTGTTTTGGATGGTAGTTGTAGGATAACAATATTCTTATATTTTAATATATTTTAAAGTGAAACTAGATCTAGATTGAGATATCTATCCTTGATCTTCTCCATGGATTATATGAATAGCTAATGTAGACATTGAACTCGGTAATTTAAAAAGGGGTGCCACAATTTCTAATTATTGTTTCTATTGTTAAAAACGATTCATTAACTATTAAAGGAATACCGATGTAAAGGAACAAAACACAGTGCAGAAAATATTGGTGGAATACCAGGGCTTTTGGAAAATTGTGAATAATGGCCATTTGCACCGACTCACTGTTTAATGGCCGTTTGCACCAATAGAAGCATAAGCTTAGAATAGCTATGGCGAGTTTAAAATTTAAGGGTCGCTTAGTTAAAGTTCAGTTGCACCAATGTTTTTACTCTGCTTCTTAGCTAAGTGTTTAATACATTTGTCAACCTCTCTATTTAAGTTGAGTTTTATTTATTTCTCTATGGTTTTTAGTGACTTTTTGTTTTTGTGGTTTGTAATAACGTATTAAAAGCAGTTAAAAGTCAATTATTTGAAAATCAAAGGATTTTATTCTTGTTTTTTAAATAAGAATTTTGTTTATAATGGAAAATACAGTAAAAAATAAATAATAAAAAAATAATAAAAAATAAAAATCAGATCGGATACAGTTCGGGAAAAAGAATTACTAATATCCTTAGCTGCAAAATACAAAAAGGTTATTGAAAATAAAAAAAACTGATGGCCTGTCTGGGCTTTCAAATTGTCCGGATGCTCCAAAGAATCTTCTTGCATTCCTACGAGTAGTAAAACAGTTGGCTTGGTCAAGCGAAACCTTTGGAAAAAGGTTTTTTCATCCAATTCTTCATAATAGTTTTCACGGTTGTACCATCTTTAATATCCAATACTTGTAAATCATCCTCCATAAACATCCTTCCCAAGAAATAAGAAAAAACGGAAACAGAAAAACCATTGACATATATGTCAATGAAAACACAAAAATGTTAGGTTAGAAAGCTCCACTTAAAGGATAAGTGGATAATAAGCGAGCAATTTTCTAAGCTTAGCTACAGCTACAGCTTAAAATGACCAACTGTTCAAGGTGCAAAACAAAACACAAAACTTACTCAAAGTGCCACTTAACTTTAAGTCTACTTAAATATCAATTGGTGCAAACGGTCATAAGTGTACTTAACTAAGTAGAGCTTGAAATCTAAGCCTCTCTTAAAAATATAACCCTGCCACCAAGTCAACTATAGGTCAGCTTAGCTAAGTAGCCATGCAGTTTGGCATCAATATTATTGTCATTATTCATGGAATTTTTTTTGGTTTGTGTCTGACGTGGAAATCAAAACATTGAATAAAATTTTTCTTGGTGTGTCAGGATCTCTCTTTGTGTTGTTGTCATACACTGTCGCTAACTCCCTGGATACTTTTGCCATGGTTCTGATAGCTGTAGCTACATCAATTTGCAAAAAATGTGCAACAGCTATCAGAATACCCGAGCTCGCAAAATATCTTAGACAAGTTAGGTTAGGTTAGGTTGATTGGACTAAGGCTGTTGTTCCTAAAAGCATTTCACAGGAATGTATATAATCTTGGTTTTATAATTTAGCTACAGATGTACAAGAGATCTGTAAACTTGGTTTGGCAAAGTATTAAGTGAGTAACTACATAACATATATACTTGGTTTTATTACCTGTCATCAGGAAACTCCAGACGATCTTGTATTAAACTTCTTAAAAAAAGTTAAATTATCCATTGAGTGAAAATAATTTGACCGAACAAATAGTCGCCTCGAAAAAACCTGTTATTTCTAGCACATCTAAATCGTCGTTGAAAATATGCATTTCCTTATTGCAACACAACAAACCACCAGCCAACAAGCAGCTTTTAGGGTAACGGAAGTTTTGTTGTAAGCCTCCGAAATTAACGGCATAGGTTAAGGGACGTTTAAATTGAGTTTGACATACGGTGCAACAAAAAAATCAACTTTGAGTGGCCTTTCAACCCTAAGCTTCACTTAAAATAGTCGGTGCAAGTGGCCATTAAAAATGCTGTTCGGAAAACAAAAATGAGTTATCGGTATTGGATAAAATTTTGCAAGCTTTGGAACAAATTAAATTAATCTATGCAATCCTTCGAAGAATTGAATGTACTAATTGTTTATTATATGCATTGTATCTTTACACAATTGGAAAGAAATCGTCAAAAGTCTATGGAGGTTATAAGCTATTGAAGATTTAAAACAATATAGAAAAGAATGGGTTTTGTTAGGAAATTGGTTTTTGAAGGCGAAAAAAAGGAGATTACCATGAAGAGAGTATCTCACAAGTATTTGAAAACTGAAAGGGAAAGTATGGTGAAATTTTTTTTCAAAATTAAACTATTGACTTCCTTTTTATTGCATCCAGTTATTTGCTAATTAAAAACAGTCATATTAAAGTAATGTATGTGTTCTATTCTTTCAGTATAAATTAGAAATTTCAAATACGAAACAGGGAGAAGTTTTAGATATAAACATCTGAATAATCTACTAGACAGACGAGAAATCGACTTATGACTATGCGTGGCTGATTCTTTCAACAATCAAGGCATATTTTCTAGATTTGGAACACGACTAACTACTTTTTCGGAACTCACCCTATAGTAACTAATCTGGTAACTTTTAGTGGTGTAAATATTTTCAAATTACTCCTCCTGGTTATTAAGGGCCGTATGCACCGTCGCAGTATAATCGCGATTAACTGAATCCAGATTAACCAAACAATTTGGTATGTGCATGTGCCGTACAAATGAAGTCTAATCCTAGTATAATGTCGGCTTAACCACGGTTTTCTAACCTAACATATGAATTTTGACAGGTACATTTTGAATCGTTTCCAGTACTCTTCGAAATGGAAATAGAATATGAATTGTTCTTTGAAGATGACATTGATGTGGTGGACATTGTAGAAATCGGGTTTTCGCGTAGAATTATCATAAGAAATAACTTAAGATAGATTTTAAGACTTCATCACATTTCTCTTTATTTAGAACTGGCAACGTACCCCCACCCATAAAGGAATGTTTGTTTTCGTTCTTCAGCAACTTGCCTCCTGATTTCTTTTTTCTTGTTTTCATATAACCGCTCCAAAGATTCTGCTTGTCGAAAAACTGATGATGAAGAAGTCGCATTAAAGTATTTTTCAATGTCCTGCCATGCTTGCAATTTAAGTCATTTGACAGTTTGTTTTCTATTCTATGAGAAGTTTAAGTAGGTTTGCCAACATTCAAGTGATATTTGACAATATTGTCTGATTGAAACACGGATCAACTAATCCAACCGAATATTACGACAGTGCATAACCAACATCTTCAGTTTACCTAATCCCGATTACTTAATCCAGATCAAACTAGTAAACGTTGCATACGGGCCTAAATGAACTATAGCAAACCTTAAAACGCTAAAACAATCTCCAAACTAATGAACTTCCTTTACCCTTGTGGAGCTTATATTTCTACAATAATAATCACACAGAAGAAAACAATAAAAACATGTTAAACGTCTCTATTTTTATGTAATGACCCAAATATTGGACAAACATTGTACCAATCCCCAAACTGGGAGGTCCATTTCTCAACAATGTTTTAGGTACATCAAATTGTAATATTTTATTTATATTGTGACTGACAGATACTTATTTGTGACTTATTTAAATAATTAAAAATAATCTTGGAACAAATGCCAAGGAATTTCCATGAAGGAGGTAAACAAGATAGTGAGAAAAATTAAAAAGCGGGTTTGATGACAGGATATTTAATGAGGTGTGTCTAATGTTGTATGACCAGAAATCAGGGGCGCCGCTTTATCACTATAAATATGGGATATATAAGAAGTATTATTGTACACACAAAATATTTATTAGAATAAACAGAGTTGTGATGCTAAATACGCATAGATTCTACCAACCACTTTTTTATAGAGTTGGGACGTTAAAATAGTGTGTTTGTATCCAATTTTCGATATTCTTTGAAGTGCACCGATGACTCTACAATTTTGTTGGGATGATTGACGACTCCTCCATTATTTTATACAGATTCTGTATGCTATTGCTTCGAATTATAATGTAACCTGTTGTCATATCGTCTCTTCCCTCTACTTGAAATTAATCGATTGTTTTTTCCCAATTAATCTTTCGGATCTGTCAAGTTTTTTTTTTAAATTCCCATAAAATATTGAATTATCTTCGTGCGCCAATGCAAATCGATACATATAGCAAACAAAAGTGACTAATGGTGCTTTCAAAGAAGAAAACAATTTACCGACAGCGACGTTACCTTCAAGAAAGGTGTTATTCTGAAATATGTACTTACAAACCCAAAATATCATTGAGTAAAATTACTTAAATAATGATGTAAAGATTCTATAGATAGAAGCGAATGCCTTTTTTTCATAACTAATGAACGTCTGGTCAAATAAGTGACAATATAAATTAATAAATATTTAGAAAACCTCCCAAATCTGTATATATTTGTCGATAACATTAATACAAGTGGATATTGTATTAACCAACCAAATAATAGATGAATTAAATTATGATAATAATAATATATGTTTATTTCACTATAACTTTAAACATATTATGAGAAAGTTCAAAATATAACTTTTCACAATAATGCAACACATATTACAGTTACTAGAAGGAATTGTACCCCAACACCATTACCAGGTTTAGAATAAATACCATTTCATGGTATACAGATGGCTCTAAAGCAATCAAAGGTGAACGTTGCACAATATTTAGTTAACTTGGCATCTGGCCTTCAGGATTCAGTAATAAAGGTTTATAAATCCCTCATTGTACGGGGCTTCCCATTATATTTTGACCCCCACTTATTTCCATTAATTTGGGGAATACAAAAAAAAATCTAAAAAAAAGTTGCATTATTTTATCTGTACCGACCAAAAATGTAGCAACAGGCTGAATTTTGTATGAAGGGAGTGCCTAATAAAATGACTACATTACAACTAATGAACTAATTCATGCATGCATGCTTCAACTTAGGTAAATGTTCCTCTTCTATCCAGTAATCTCCCAGGTGCCCTGTTCTAGGATTCTGAAGTGCTGTGCAGTTGGAAAGTATGTGGATAGAGGTTTCTTTTTCCATGCCACAAAATCTACATTCTTCTTCCTCCACTATTTTGAGCTTTTACAGGTGCCCATTCAGGTAACAAAGTCCCGTTAGGATCCCTGTTAAAATTCTTAGTGCAGTTTCACTTTGACTTATGCATTCATTTGATTTCAACAGGTTGTAGTCACCTAGAAAAGTCTTTGATTGTATAAGCCTTACTAGATCTTTCCAATGGTCAGATCTTCTGTTTTTCTCGGCTTCACCTATTTCTTCCAATATAACATTGGGACTGATTCCGCAAAAGGGTTCATGTCCCCAGAAAGGTATTTCAGTCCCCTTCTTTGCTAGTTCATCTGCTATTTCATTTCCTTCTATTCCAGTGTGGCCTGGAATCCATAGTAAGGTGACTATTGTTCTCGCCTTGTTTATTGAGTTTGTCTAGGCATTCCCACACCATTTTGGAACTGATTACACAAGAGCTTAGTGCTTTAATGGCTGCTTGACTATCCGACATTTTGATAATCCTTTGTCTTCTGTATCAGTTATCAATATTGAACTGGGCGCACTTTCTTATAGCGTGGATTTCCGCTTGAAAGATACTTGGGGTTTTTCACAAGCTTTCAGAGTGTTTGGTTCCTGGCTCGAACACTCCTATCTCAGTTCCTTCTATCGCTTTTGAGCCGTCTGTGTACCATTGAATGGCATTTTTTCCAAGTCTGGTAATTACAACTAACTATTTAGCCCAAATCTAGCTCAGTATAAATATCATCTTCATTTAAATTAATAACTTAGGATGCTACAGTGACATTAGCATTTCAATAGGTACCTTTAATCTTAATAAGCACCGAAATCAATGAAGCAGAGGTATCGAAGATTTGAAACCTTGACTGAGCATTACATAAAAATGTCTTCATTTGATGAAACTTGAAATCCTGCACATGTAGAAATACAAAAAATAAATCCAGTCCATTACCGATATTAATTCGATGATTCTACACAGAATATGAAAAAAAATTAATACTTATATAGACTCCGTTTCATATAAAAAGAAACTAAGTGAAGTTTGCCAACTGTCTGTTCCAACGATTAGTATCTTCATTAACCTGTGTCTATTGTATGTGAAACTATTTCGAAAAGTTCCAAATAATTTCCCAATATGTTTTATTTTAACTATACATTGTTATTTTGTGTTTACCTATAAAATGTAAAAAGGTTACGCTACTGATTTGAAGTCGAATGTCAATTTTACAATATGGCGCTGGTTTTGACAACAAGTTCCAGGAGCGGGTGAACACACAACACGGCTCCTTCAACTGCGCATGACTCAAGACTTTGCCAAATTTAGTAGTAACATAACAATATTGAAAAACAAGAAAACCCAGGCCCAAACCCGGTTGATCAAAGTGTAACTATGTATAGAAATATCAGAAAATAAGAAATAAAAAACTTAAAAAAAAAACAAAAAACCCAGCACCTTACCGGGTTTCGAACCTACGACCTCTGAGTTGTAAGCTCAATACCCTACCAACTGCGCTAATCAGCTCACATTCAGTCACATCGAATAGAAGGCTAAAGGCTGCTTGGACGCTTGCGCACCTCAACTACTAAATTTGACGTGGTGGTTGGAGCTGTGTTGTATATTTACCCGCTCCTCAAGTTCCCGCATATCACTGCAATTTCAAGGGGCTTTTTTGTTACGTAAAACGGAAGCCATAACAAATTATAAAATGTATTAACACAAAATATTTTTCTTGGTATAGGCAAAGTAAATATTACTTAACCAGTTCTCCTTATAATTGCTCACAAATTTTTTATTAGTTGTTGATCTAGATAGTACCTACTTCTTCTGTAGCTAAATTACGGTTTACTATTCACAGCCTAATGTCCTTAGGGGCCAATTTTTTTTTTAACTCAAACTACTTGCGTTGTTTATATTTAATCTTAGTGAAAAATTATCTTTGTAGAAGCAGCACGATTTTTTTTTCAAATGTACAAGGCAATTTATATAGTAATCTGTGTAATTTATCAAATTTTTTGTCTTAATATGTCAAGAGTGACAGGTGAAATACGTTCAATTGAAATGTTAATAACACAATGTTATTTTCTGTATTCCATAGAAAGTTGTTAGCCAATTGAGGAATATTTTTGTTATAATTTATTAAATTGTAGAAGTTTTGATAAGAATGCTATTTCCAGCGCTTTGATTACTTGAATAATTTTATGAAATCGTAGTATTTCAATTCAATCCTATACAGAGTGACAATTTTAAAACTTACAATGGGCCGAACCTTTTTGAACCAAAGAAGGAATATTAAAAAAAATTGGAAAACGTTCCTAGGGTAGAGAGAGCACTAAAATGGCATGAGATACTATACGGAGAACACTATTGAGCCCTTAATTGTTCATGAATTAGATTAGAGAATCAACAGAACCGCGATGGCAATCCAGTTCTAGATGAAAATTTGTAGCACTTCCAGTTACTCACCTCCCCATTACGCAGTAGCAGCAAAAATCATCCAAATAGATGGATGGAGGTCCCATTGAGTGGCCACCTAGGTGACCAGACTTACCGCCACCTCATTTTTTCTGTAAGGTCACCTTATAGGTCGGTTGTTTATAAACCTCAACCAACCTCTATTGATGATTCACGATAAAGAATTCAACAAGCATGTCGTGATATTTCTAAAGCAGCATAGCCAATGTTCGTAAGAAGTTTGAAAGTTGTACGATTGTTGTAAAAAACAAGTTAATATGAGTAATCTCATTAAAATAATAAATAAATTCACCTATTTTATTTGGCAAATGTTTCTACCAGTATATTAAAGTTATTGTTATAATAATTGGGCTAAATTCAATGGTACGGGGTTCGTAGTAACTACAGTGATTTACCAATTCATTGCTTCAAAATACCATTAAAGCTAATCAAAAACTTTAAGTACATTCTCCCCAGGCAGTTTCGCTGATATAAAAGGACCGTTTTGGAGTAATTAGCTTTTCGAATTCAAACCACGTACACAAACATTATCGCAAATTACGGGCTCATCTGCGTATCTCAACGCATTTTTCTCAGTGTGAAGCCCATAACCAATTCAACGAAAAAAAAATATAGAAAATGCCCTCCAGACATCGGCCATATAAAATGAAACGCTCCTACAGTATACCACATTTAGCCGCCGAAGAAATATGTGATTCATCTTGAGAACTTCCCAGGGCCATAGGTGGAATGCTGGGAAAGCCCCTCTGGGCTTTTAGTAGCGAGCTGCCCTTACTCCTGCCGGTTCAGAGGTCAAGTTACTGCAACAATGACTTAGGCCAGTATTTGAATAATATATATTTTACCACCAATTAATAACTCATCCACAGTATAATTTATTTTCTCTAAAATTATAAATATTTCGTAATGTCAATCTGTCATGGAGCAAACTTCAATTCAATCGAGTGTGTTGCAGTGTATTACTAAACGGTTTTCAATCATCACTCAATCAAAAAGAAGCTACAGTGTTCTAATAACAATAGTAATAATAAGAAAAATAAAATAGCTAGCATACGTTGTATATTTCAAGATCGCGATATTGAATCAACGTTTATTCTGAGATGTTTACTGTTTCCATTTTAAATATTAAACATCAAATATAAGCATTTAGCAATCAGAAACCGATCTGGAATCGTATCGAGTACTGTAGAATGCGCAAAATCAAATTACGGATGGACACAACTTCCTCTCCACTTCCAGAAGGTAGTTTTTGAACCATCCCAAGAACACAACGTTACTACAATCAGTTGGAGCCCGAAAAAAATACGGCACTTGCGCTAATGCTACATAGAACGAACCTATGGTTGGCTAAATAGAGATAATTTCGCGTTGTTGTTTTGAATTTTCGAATTTGTATTTGTAGTGCCTTTTTTGGCATGTTTAGAGCAGGAATTTTGAAAATACTGCATTTGTGGAATAAAACTCCAAAGGACCCCGCGCTTTTCTTATGACAAAGTGGCGTTCCGTCAAATGTTATAAATTTTGGATATGATGTTGTACTCGACTTCCTGACCAAATGTGTCCATGGGACCAATTCAATCCTATGACTAGTTTCCGATATACAGGGTATTAAAGTTGAAAAATTCTTGTTTTCCGTGACCACGTAATTTTATTATTAACAAATAAATATGCATTTTAATTGATGGTACCATTAATATGTTCCAGTTTATCGTAAGCTTACACTTAAATAGTTCAAAATGTTGAAATATCTAGGGCTGGACTCAATTATAAGAGGACGATTTTTTGGAATTCTATAAGAAATTCTTATAAAGAGTGAAAACAAGATCAGAAATAAAAAGTAACTTCATATTCAATGTTCTGGCATCAAATATACTAGTTCTAGAGGTATTCCATACAGGGTGATTCTTAATTCAACCTGAAATTATTTTTTTTCTATATGAAATAAATAAATTACACATGTATTTTAAAATTAGTTTACGATGTTTGAAACGTATTTGTTATCTAGATATCAGTACTTTGCTTGAAATACAGGGTGATTTGCACATACATCTTGTTATTAAACCGACAAAAATGAGAGAAAATACACTTTTTCTGAATAACCCTGTATTTTATAATTAGATCCGTCAAAATGTTTAATTTATCTTGTTTTGTAATAAGCTTAAAATAGTAAATGAGCTGAAAAGATTTTATAATCTTACTATGACCAGTTTTTCAGAAACAGGGTCCCGAGGGTAGAGGACTCAGCAGAATAGGGATAGTGAACGAAATTATAATCACATTTTTATTTATGGATACATACCGAAGTGTACCGATCCATTGATAAAAAGATGAATAAATTACAAACATTCTCTCATCAGGAATACGATCAATTCCAACACTGTTTATATCTATATAATGCTCCAGTACTTGTAACTACTCAGTCTGCTTTTATAATTCATTTATTGATAGCTTTAGACTCAATTAAGGACCAAAAATGCCACCAGTCGTTCAATTTTTGTGAGTCATTTTCTGATCAATACGTATCTACAAGTACAAAGCAGTTCCTTATGGTTTTTAAGATGTGCTCTAATTTCTTAACCTAACTTTAAATGCTCACAGTTCATTACCAACATACCGTAAGCAATACGTCACATTGTTACCAATTCCTAAAATAAAAATACCCTTGGTAATTCAAATTTTATTGTCATTTGGTACTTTTTAAGTTGTACTCACTATAGGGCAGTAGTCTCCAATTACTTTCGCTCGGGGTCCGTTTTAAAAAATGAAATGATCATCGTGGTCCGAACATTTTATTTATAAGAAAAAATATTTATTAAAAAAATGTTATTAATGAAATAACAAAGGTATTTTGTTACATAGGTATCAATGCGAAAAATAACATTTTTTGTTGCGAATTATCTGTGTGAAGTTTGGAGTAAAATTGGTGCAAGCTATTGACATTAAATCCTGGAGATGTTCAGTAGTAAGTCGAGATCGAAATTTATTTTTAATGAACTTCATCTTTGTAAATGCTGCTTCACAAATATATGTCGATCCAAACAAAGTAAGAAGTTTCGAAGCTTATAATTTTTGTAATTTTGGATATTTATTACCACCCACAAATTTTATCCAGAACTCTTCACTGGAAACTTCCGATTGTTTGTGTTTTAAAACTGTGTTTTCTCGGAAATCGATCATTTCCATCTGCAGAGTAGCTTTATCACTTCCGAAAACAATTGCAGCTTCATTGCTCCATTCACCATCAGGATGCAGAGAGTAAATGCTGCTGAGAATTTCTACAACATTCTCAATTTTCTTAAAATCTGCGAACCTTTTTTGAAATTCCGATTTAAAATCCGTAATGAACGTCTTGAATTGGCCGACGTCAGTCTCGTTGTCACTGCTGATTATTTTATTCAAATTGGGGAAGTGTAAGCATTCATTTCCAAGATCATTAATAAAGAGATCAAGTTTTCGATAAAAACTTTTGACATCTGACATGAGCTCGCATACCAGCTTTCCCTTGCCTTGAAGTTTAAGGTTCAGGTCATTGATATGTTTGAAAGTATCCGTTAAGAAAGCAATGACAGCAACATTTTCTTTATCGTTTAGAAAACTTAAGTAAGCATTTGCTGAAGTCTGATCACTGTTAAAAAGATATGTCTTCAAGTGTTCTAAAATGCTGAAGAATCTTTCTAAAACGCAGCCTTTACTTAACCATCTGACGTTATTATGCAACAGTAGATCATCATATTGTGCAAAACCAACTAAACTTAAACACGATCTATCATTATAAATCACCATAAACTCACTATTAAGTTCCACGTGTTCTGAACGCTTTGTTTATTGTTTTACCACAGGGCTGTTGTCAAAATAGTTTGTGACGTCACGTATAGACATGCCCTATATATTAACTAATATAATATATAATGTCTAATCAATACCCGGCCTATTTTTGTTGAGGTTCTCAACAAAATTTTTTGAGCATGTTTTAATAGAACGCCATCGCGGTATGTTTTAAAGGCGAGTATGTGGGCATGTGCGACGACGAACCAATACGGTAAGCGGCATTGATGTACCCGGTAGCCGTCCAATGTTGCTACTGTTTTTCCCCTCTGATGGGCCATGTGAGGCGTATGTTCTCATAGGACAGCCAACTAATAATACCTACCGGTTCTTGAGGAAGGAAGAAAAAATTTACTTAAATCCAATCGCATTTATAGTTTAGGTACTTAGTTGGAGGACGAAGATTATTTAGACACTAATTTGGTTTGAGATGAGTTATCGGCTATTGCTGAGGTAGTTTATAGCGCTAAATTTTTTTTTCGCTTATCTTACCGGTAAATTAACACCAAAATTGGGACTGGAACCTATATTGGGTCTAGCAATATTTTTTAATAGAAAAACATCAATTTTTCCATAAAAAAAATATATTCCTTTATCAATCCCGACTTCGTAGTCACCTAAGGTATTTAAATTAAGTATTCCGAGATATTTTTCACTGGAATTGTACAATATAAGATGATAAATTCTTCTCTTATCAATGTTTACTTTGATTATTAACTTTACAACTTTGTCGGCATTCTTTTCATAGAAAACTTTCTTAATTTTGTTGTTCTAAAATTGACTTGATATATAGTGACATACACGCTTAAGCGGCACTGTCACATATACATGATGATATGTATTTATGATATCATCCCCCATAAAAGTCTGACAGATGGTTTTATACACAATACCCGGTATTTTACCTAGTTATATATTTTTCTGCGTAACGTGCGATAAGTAAAAAGGCTGCTGCATCTTTCCGTCTTAGGTGTGATAAAATTATAATAAATATAGAGTTGGAAAAAATTCCAGCAGGAAAGTTAATAAAATAAACCGGTCACCAAAAGTTTGCCATATTTTTTAAATTCCTCTTGAAGCACCCATTTGATTATCTTTATTAATTTTATCCAATTCCGCTATCAAATGTGAAACTTTAAGTCACTCCTTGACGTTAGATAACGTCACATTCTTCATAACCTTCATATAAAAGTTATGAAAAATGATAAATAGTATATTAAGTATCAAGAACGGTAAGGGTTGTTTACCGGTCGACAGCAATGTTGCTGGAGACCGGTATTACCCTCAACGTTCGAGATGCTTAGACCATTTTTTGCGCGATCGTATTGAAATATTCGAATTTCGAATAAAATAATTTAAATTTCTTCGAAATGAACGAAATGTCAAAAGTGACATTTATACTTCTCGATCAGTTTAAAATATAATTTGCATTTTGGTGAAATTGTTTTTATGCTATTTATTACTTTTTATATTGTTCTGTTCATTATAGGAATATGAATCTTCTTATTTTTTCTGTTCCTTTTGTGTAATGAATGAAATAATATATTATTTAGGACCACTTAAATGTATGTAGGGCTAAGACGTCGGTAAGTAAATCACTTACCAACGTGTTAGACTTAGAAACCAGTAAACACAACCTACCGTCCTGACAATCGATGCTGTAAATAAACAAAAAAGATCGATCTCGCAAAAAAGTAGTTATGTAAAAACTTTACGTAACGGTTTTAGTTTCAAAGAATAATTAATTTATTCCCTTATTTTTTGGGAATCAAACCACAATAATGTTTTTTATTTTTTATTTGGACGTTTCGGTAGCGCCCCAGCTACCGTTGTCAAAAAATAAAAAACATTATTGTGGTTTGATTCCCAAAAAAAAAGAGAAAAAATAATAAGTAATGCCACAAGGAACTTACAGAAGAATAATTTATTACTGTCAAAACTGACAATTATTCCATCAGGCAATCCAGATCACGTGACCCAATATGGCCGTGCAGGGCAAACAATTTAGACAGATATGTTAGTTTTATATTGTCTATTCAGTCATAAACAGTGCTCAAGACTTTTTAGTCGAATTTATTAGTATATTTTGCCTCAATTTAGTATATTTTATTAGTGTTTAGTATATTGTTCATTTGATTAGTATTTTTTATTTAGAATATATCACTTTTCTTAGTTTTTATAAATATTGTTATTGAACAAAACTGAACAAAATGCCCGCTACACACAGCCTGATATTTGATTTTTGATTCTGTTAAATCATATATTGATTGCTGCTAACCACATTTCTCTACGATTCTTACTTAATTCATTCTTGTGCACCAAAAATGTGTTCTTTAAAACAGCTTACTTGGTCGCGGTTTGAACGGCTCCACAACCGACTACAATACAAGTTTTTGGCATTTTGAAGTAGGTGTTTCACTCCTGAAATCCGTAAGCATAAAAGTTAAATACTGCAGGTGATATCTTCCAATTCAAGCAAGTGAAATTTCAATGCCAGCAATTTCATAAAAGTTTCACTTTCATTATAATATTGTATATATTTTAGTCAGTGTGTACTTACCCGTAAATATTAAATAATAATTCTTGATAGTCTAAAAACCACTAACAAAAAAATAATGTTCTTATATAGGTACACAACCAAAATTTGGTCCTAAATTGATATACCCAGCTTAAAAGTTTTATAAAACTGAACTTTTTATTGTATATTATTAGTATAGAGACACCAAAGCAAAATAAAAGCAACTTTCTCCAAAATAAACACTTATGTATACCAAAGTCCACGGTCTACAATGTATTAAATTACATTTGTTTGCCCTGTGTCGCCATATTGAATTTTATTTGACAGGTCTCTGGATTGCCTAATTATTTAATCTGACAATTACCCCATTATTTTAATTCAATAGTATCTTAAGATTTATAAACATTGAAAACAACATTATTAAGGACACAGTTATTCAAAGTAAGTCAATTTTCTGGGTTAATACTTCATAGTACCTAACAATACTTCGAGCACCATTTGAATCTACTTTAATATTACCATTGCAATTGAAGATTTTATTGAATATTATAAAATCGCGGAATTACATAAAACGTTGTACGTAAACACGTTATGAAGAGAGCGACATTGTTCAACTCGCGTAATTTGCAAAACATCTTTACGCCACTTGTATTTGCCACTGAGTTTTGGCTCAATTTGAATAGTAACTTTGGATTCGTTCAAGAAATTTATCATCAACTTATCTTGTTAGCATTATTGAGGATGTGACTAATATTTAGAGTAAATATATAATTCAACTTCACTAGCGACTCATTTGATCCTTCTTCGGATCTCACGACGTTATTGAAGCAACCAATAAACATGTGATTCAGATTGAACTTCACCTATATATACAATATGTCCCCATAAGCTGGAATCATATGGAAAACTTTGTTGTTATTAATTTTAGGAAAAAAGTTATTCCCTATAAAAAATTCTGCATTATCTAAAATCTATAATACAGTCATCAAATTTTTCAGTCGTATGAGAGGTTTGTCAAAGAATATGAGTTTTACTCAAGAGTAAAGTACCCTTCAATTTGACAATATCAAAAATGGTCCGAAAAAAAGTTGGATAATATATGACGAAGCATTAGCATTAGTGAAAATTAAATTTGTTTGTTTCTAACATAAATATGATGTTAATTTTATAACTCAGTGTTTGAATGTGTTTTATTATTTGCAAAATAAATGAATATGCACTTATTCTGCGTTTTAAATGTAATATTTTTGGGCGACGACCCAGCACTGTAGTGGAACGCGTTTGATGCGATAATTACAGTCAAACGAGGTCGGACATTGTTAGTACTTGGATGGGTGACCATGACAGGGAAAACCATCGTATAGGGCCCGTACAGCCTGCAGCGAAACACTTTAGACTACTAGGGTGCACTTTAGACTACTAGGGTGAGTGGTACATCACAGCTCGCAGGCATTATACCAATGAGCACGAGGAATAATGTAGATATTCCGTCTTTCGTAAAACCGAGGTCCCGAATCCATGGATGTGGCTCGTGGAAAAAAAGATGCTGCTCGACTCGTGTGGATTGTCCATATCGCACTTGAACCTAACCTTACCTAACCAAACTTCGTCCTCGTGCGATATGGCCATCATATCCACACTAGTTGCACAAACTACTATTTCTTTCAAAATATGCCCTTTTACATTTAAAGACAACCTGCCAAATGTCAAATCAATTTATCATCCATTTTAAAGTTATCGAATTAAAGCATTCAAGTTTCCAAATTTTCAACACCCTGTATTTCGAAAAGTAAATGTGCTAGACCCCTTAATCGCGCAAAAAAAATTATGGAAATAATAGTAAAAATTTATCCGAACAAATTCAAGTAGATCACCAGCACTGCGAATACCAGCTTTGCATAGAATTTTGATACAGCATCGGTGGTTCAGTGGATAGAATGCTCGCATTCCACGCGGGCGGCCCGGGTTCGAATCCCGGCTGGAGCATATGAATCGCTGCTTCGTAAACGAGAGAGAGTCTAAGGAGAGAGCACAAGCACGCAAGCAAGGCACATAACGAAGCAACGTAACATAACGTAGCGTAACGTAACGCGTAACGGTCAGATCTTTTGCGTCGCGTCGCGACCCCTGGTCGCTCGAACATAACCTGACGTAAAGAACTAAAGTTCCAAAAAGTTTTCCATATGATTCCAACTTAGGGGGACATTATTGTATATAAAAGTGCATAGAAAAATGGGAGATTTATTTGAAAATTTAAATTCATTTCTTTAAAACTGTGTAAGATAAATATATGAAAATTCATATCAGACACTACTATACCATAACCCATTACCTGGAAGTAATGGGGTTCATTGATTTTAATTTATTATGGACTTTCAGAGGGGGTCAGATCCCTTTCCACCCCCAAACTTTTTTTTGAGGATTGCATTTGACAAAAAACGGAATGCCGTTGGCGTAATATAATATATGTATATAATATTTCTAATATTGTGTGGTATGAATTGATGACAAATATTTTTGGGACTCGGATAAAAGGCTTTCTCAGATCTTATTTGTATGGTAAGTATGGTATATAGGTATAGTATGGTAAGGCCAATGGTTCCCCTTGTTATCTAATCTGGGACAATCATTTTTCGCTGTCAAACTCTTTTTTTTATTGTTTCTTTAAATATTCAATGTCAAGATTCAATGGAAAGGCAACATTACTTTTACTATGTAAATCAGAAACTATCTCTCAGTCTTTTAGCATTTATTTATTCTATTCTTCATTATTATCTATTGTATTGTAGATATTGCAAATAAAATAATCAATTAATATTTCATCAAAGAGCTAATTAATTCAGTATTCGTCCATTGTTTTAATTATGTAGGTTAATATTAACATTTGTTAACATCATAAATCAATATTTATATTATTAATTGAACTCCAACTAATTAGAGAGCTGGATTATTTTGAATTTAAAAAATAAACGATTACATCTGCGAATTTAAAAATTTTTCAGTGTTCAGTTTTGAAAGAAACTTTCTATTATTACAGTCTATAATTTCATGTAATATAGAATTCCATGTGCTGCAATAAATATTTATAAACGAAACATATCAGAAGTTGGAATTAATTCATAAAGTCGTTGTGCAATAAAAGATTTATTCTTGAATGAGCGAAGGTAATAAAAATGGATGTTAACAGCTACAAATCTTCTTCCTACACACAAACGGCACATTTCCTGAAACCACCAATTTTTTTCTATGGTCGAATAAAGACCAATTATGATTATTATAATAATTATGTTTATGCAACCGCAGTGCTGATTGTGAATCAGAAGACCCAGAACTTATCATTCGCTATTGCGTTGTTTCGTTCTGTTTAGACCAGTCGCAAAAGATAAAAATTTTAATTGTTTAAATTCTGATAACTAATAAAATCGAATATTCACTTAGCGGTCTTAAGACAATTAGAATTTTTCAGAAATAAAGTTCTGTTGGACTGGTAATTACACAGATCTATTTGAATTCCTTTTGTTCTAAAGGAAATAGTATCAAGAAAAGGATGAGTAAAATTCGAGCCAGGAAAATTTTTATTTAATATTTTTTATTTAATATATTGTCATTTGTCGTTTGTATGAATAACCTTCAATATAATTATGTGTCATGTGACCTTTTCATTATCCACACCCATTATCCACGGGTGAATAAAGTACATCATTATACTTGAAGAAGCACACGTAAAATGTTTTGTTCTAATGGAAATAGTATCAAGAAAAGGATGAGTATTAAATTTGAGCCAGGAAGTAAAAAAAAAATAAGAATTTCAGTCTGAAAAAATATTTTTTCAAATTAATTTGTCTATAGATTATAGTACTTTTGTACAAACACTAATAAAAAATGAAGGTTTTAATGGAAAACTGACTCTCATAAAAGTAGTAGCAAGGTACCTTTCAAATTATACGACTTACCAGAAACTCATAAAAGTCTAAAATTAAGATAAAGTTGCATCCTTAGGAGGCATCAAAGTTTATTTCCTTGATTCGTATTTAAGGTACTTTCCTAATGACCTGTACAGTTAGTGAAAACATGAGAAGGTAAATTTCATCGAGACAAAGAAAATGAAGGGAAGGTAAAGCTTTAGAGGAAAAAAGAAGAAGATTTCCCAAGCCTCTGAATTATCTCAAAATGCTTATTTTGACCATAATTTGACTTGACTTCAGATTCTTTATTTTACAGGTTCTAAAATATTGAAAATCGGCAAAAATCTGGTGAAAAGATAAGACACAAATTTGTTGGTCTGTAACGAAAATTACGAGGCCATAGTCTGGTTGTCTGCTTTTGCTTATGATCTATTTGTTGCAATTTCAAATAATCCGTTTTAAAACTTTTTCAATTTATGCAGCTCCCATTATCTTCATAGCTCATTTTTCATTTGCTTCAAAACCACTGACTCAATGTCTCTGCTAAGCTCAAGCAAATCCTTAGATTTCTTTGATAGCCAATAATGAGCAGATTATCTTAATCTTGGAGTTCAAGTGAGACCAGTTTTGCAGATCCAAAAGTTATTACTACAATATCACAGAACAAATACAAGTTGATTATAGGTTCTGGTATAGTCAATTATCGTGAACAAAAATATTTGGAATGATCAGTGATTTTATTGTTCAATAATTTAGAAAAACCATTGAAAATTTCATCTTTTGATGTTTGGACCTCAGCTTATTGCAAACATTGGTTAGTCTTTTCTTTGCACATAAGACAGAAGTTTCAAAGCTTTAAGCCGGTTTTCTGTTATTGGTTTGTTACTCTATATCTGGTAAGTCATCTGTTCCTAGTAATAAAAACTTCCACTTTCTCATATGCTTGTATAGAAAACATTTCAAGATAAAGTAGCATTAGTGCCAAGAAAATACTTTTAAATTGAGGTTTTTTAAGTCTCATGAAATAGTAAAATTCATCAATTAGATAGAGTCTGTCAATCTGTCATGCTTGTGATTTGCAATTATTACTATTAATAGGAAAATAACATTGAAAAAACTACAAAGGAAGGTATAACTATAACAGTAAAATGTAGCACTGTCTCTGTTATTCAAGTAGTGACGTTCAAAAGATAATCACTTTTGAAAATGTATCACTGGACGTGAATGTTTGTAGTTTAGGTCCATCAAATTAGCCTTGGAGAGTACAAAATCTATCTTTCAATGCGCTGCTTTAGGATTTGTTTGCAGTATTTAACAAATTTGTTGTCACAACTATAATGGCTTGACTAGTTTTTGATGCAGTCTGACTTTAAGGTTCGTTATATGTATAGGAAGTGGTTTCCAAATAGACAGGAACGCTATAAAACTGTCCTATCCTATCTCTTTTGAATTGAAATAGCCTACAGGGTTTGACCTTCATGTACTGAATAGTATCTGTAATCTAGAACCTGGAGAATCTCCAGGTCTTTTACCTAGTCAAGTATTTAAAGGGTTGTGTTACGAAGAATGACATATGTGTCAAGCAATGGAGTCTATTACTTTTTTATCTGCTCAATTCCAAAATTTCTCCTTTTCTAGTTGACTTTGGACTTTTAGATTTAAAATTAAAGATCACTGATCAGATTTGGATTGTTCATAATTGGGATATTTGGAGGAACTATTTCCATCTGCTCTTCCCACTTTATGAATAGTATGGCGCGAAAGAGTATTTTATAAAGTAGCCATTTATAAATTTTATTAAAAAACTCGCATTTATAATTTCAAATAATTCCATAATAGAGAGGAATAACATGCATGAAAATGATAATTTCGCGTTAAATGTTCCAAAATTCGAAGCCCGATCATTTTGATTGAACCCCTTTTCGATATTCTCACTGACTGGATTATTTCATCGGGCAGAGGCGGTGAGTATGGTATGGTCACCGTCGTCTACGTATGTGTGCGGAGAAGTGAGAGGTATTTCGAACCACTACTGTGCATTTCCCACGCGATAGAAGCATTCGGTGTTCTTCAGTGTCCATTACCCCACCCATAGAGTTTACTGTAACTTAGAAGACACCGCAAATAGACGGTGACCTGATGATGGCGAGTGACCACCAGTATACTGGACAATTATCGTTTGGAGTTACCGAAACGTAATATCTGTGTGTGTGTATGTAGGTACGTCTGGACGTGATTTTTGTTTATTTAAAATTGGAGCTATGATTTCTACGGAGTGTAGAAAAAAAGTTGAATAACATATTTCAATTTATCATTTTGTTGGTTTTTTTTAAACTATTATTTTAAATTATATATTATCGGACACCACAGACCTTGTCCTGTCTTGTCTTACCAGATTATATGAAATTTTATTAAAAAATATCACATTGTTATTAACTTGAGGTAACTGATAGTTTTGTTAATTTTTTGATAAAAAATATATTTCTTGAAATTTCGACATTCTTGAATGAATCTAGAACATCCAGTTACTTTCTCGAGCAGACGCAAAAAAATTCAATAAAATCGGCACATCCGTTTGGGAATTTTGAATCCGATTGGAGCGCCACCTACCGGGACTAATTGTGAATCTAAACCGTCCAGTTACTTACTCAAACTCAGACAAAAAATGTCTTCAAAATCGGTCCAGCCGCAACCGCATGCGTTACATACAAAAATACAAATCATTCCTTTTCATAATATTAGTATAGACGTAAAGATTATGTTAATAGTATATTATACACCAAGAAGACTATTATTATTGACCGATTATTGACCAAGATTATTTCGCAAGAGGCTTTGCCCCGACCGAAATAAGGTGCGAGGTTTATGAATGTCTTCAACACCATAATGTATATACAATTTTTCCACTACTAGCCAATTCAAAGACAAAAAAATTAAAAATAATTCACAAACGCACCACGAGAAGCGTTTACCCCGTCGTCTGACTGACAAGTACACTGCCAGTTTTCGATATATTATGAACGTACTCGTTATGTCATCAGTCATTTTCGGTTGAGCGCGAATTTTAAACTAATTGCATTTTTATTCAAATAATTTTATCTTGATATGTAATTTCAAGCAGCAAATATGTTAAAGACAATCTCCTGGGTATAC
The DNA here is from genome assembly GCA_910591675.1 of Galerucella calmariensis. Classification (NCBI taxonomy): domain Eukaryota; kingdom Metazoa; phylum Arthropoda; class Insecta; order Coleoptera; family Chrysomelidae; genus Galerucella; species Galerucella calmariensis. The sequence continues at coordinate 4,266 of CAJUYG010001625.1, read as the reverse complement.
AAAAGTTTTTGTTGAACTAGATACTATCTCTGAATTCTCAAAATATTTGAATTTCTCCATTATTGACCTAGGTTAATAATATAAAAAATTATTAACCTCTAATTAAATCAAATTATTGTTATTTTTCATTCAATTTCAATAGCGTTTTCTATCCTTTCATCCAGTCGCTGCCTTCGTCAAATGCAGCTGTATCTTCGATTTCGTTTAAAACAGTGTCTTTTGCAAAGAAGCAAACGGCAGATACTTCAGCCAATCAACATGAACCGTTTTTTACGTATTTTCGTTTCAAAAATTAGTTGCAATTCAGGCGTCAGCCTTTTGACATGTCTTGTGCTCTGTGATGGTGATGGATTACGGTGAAAATCGGCATATCACCAGCTTTTAATTCAATTTGAGCATAGGCTCAGTTTCATAAACATCAGCATATTTTGATATCAGCTAATTAGTATCAACAATGAACAAGGTCAGAAGAAAGTGCATGACGAAGAAATCTAAATATCTCCAGAACGGCCTTGTAGCAGAATAGCGTCAGTCAAAATAGCGCTGGACAAAAACAGCGGCGGACAAAATAGCGCTGGACAAAATAGAGCCGCACAAAAATAGCGCAGAACAAAAACAGCGTTGGACAAAATAGCGCTCGACAAAATAGCGCCGCAAAAAAATCTATGCTTCATTATTTTACTACCATATTATTCATAAAAATAGAATTAGCATGGTTGGGAATGAAATATTTTCCATAAATAATAGTCATAATAATAGTTTTCATAAGTCAATTCAACATCGCTTCCCGACCAGATGACAGAGATCAAAGTTCAACTGTCTATAATAATATCAGAAAACAAGGAACAGAAAACAAATAAAAATGGCAATTGATATGTTTCATCATAATTCAACACATATCGTTTCTTGTCCAACTGACCCAGATCAAAGTGTAGAAAACTAGAATATCATTATTGAAGGCGGACTCATGCAATGTTCATCATCATTAAATTTTCAATATATTTTCATTTACATTACACCAGAAAAAGTTTAATAGGATATTTCAACCTGCGTTATTTGCGTTCTGTACTATTTTTGTGCGGTGCTATTTTGTCCAGCGCAATTTTGCTCTGCGCTGTTTTTGTCCAGCACTATTTTGTCCGAAGTTTTTTTTGCTGTGCGCTATTTTTGTGAGGCGCTATTTTGTCCAGCGCTATTTTGTTTTGCGCTGTTTTTGTCCAGCGCTATTTTTTCCACCGCTGTTCTAACCTAGCGCTATTTTGACTGACGCTATTCTGCTACAGTGCCCTCGCAGAACACTATGAGCTCAAGAGAAACGCAAAGCAAAGTGTATAACTTCTTTTGAGCTAGATTAAGAGGACCACAATAGAATGGAATTGTCGGATCCAAATCTAGTGCAAGTACATATTTGCCATTGCTTATTCTCATCTTGTTCTCAATGTTTACTTCGTAGTCTCTTGACATTGCGTACGTACTACTAGGAGATCGATACAAGGTCACGAGTAATTATTAATGAACACAATAAGACAAAATGCCAAACAGTTGATCAGTTCCTCTCTCATTGGTGGAACCTTTGTCTTTTTATAGACAATGGTTTATGGTTAAACTGAATGTACCGGGTAATCAGTTAAGGGTAGCGAGCGGCCATATCTCATAAGATATTGGTCGTATAGATTTAGGAAAAAAAAATTCATGATAAGAGTTGCCAAGAGAAATTGCTGGAAATTATTTTCGAGTTTGTCAAACGCCCGCTAGAGGGCGTAACAACCAACACTAAGTAAAAAAATGGGATTTTTATACAATTTTTCCTAATGAAAATATATCGATATTATTTTCATATTCACTGACTATTCACCTACACTTTTTGTTTAAAATGTTCTGTTCTATTTACCAAAATAAAGCGGTGGGGGAAGTTCAAATGTTTCTTGGAACAAACCAAGATTTCTCCCGTTTCGCTTGACCGATTTTAACAAATTTGGGCTCATATGAAAGAGCATTGTTTACACTACAAAGCGCTTGCTTGGTTTTGACTTTTTGACTTTCGTCTTCGCCGCTAGATGGCGTGAAATGGTAGCAAGTTTTTGAGTTTTTTCCAAAAAAAAAACAAATGTAATGGTATATTCATTTTTACATAATTTAAAAGAGGATACATTTTTCTGAAATTTAATGGAAAAAATTAATCATCTACCTTTTTTTGAACCGTTGATATTGACCAAAATATAATTTTATCACATCAAAAAATGGCACACCACTGCTTTTTATCAAAATAAAAAGGTAGAACGTGTAGCGGGAAACACGGTAGGAAGTTTAGTTCCTTTTAAGCAAAAATTATGTAATACATCTGACGTTATAGATAAACTATTTGCATATTCTTTGGTGGTTGAGTAGTAAGCATACCAGACTCTCACGCAGTAGAACCGGGTTAAATTCCCCCTGAGGAAGATTTTTTTTATTGTTAATTTTATTTTTAAATAATTCATGAGGGAGTCCGACTGGCAACATCTACTAATAACAGCATCGTATATTTAAAAAATGAAACCGTAGCATTATACAAATTGGACATTCAAGAACTGTACGTTTACCACAAAATTACTGGAAACATAAAATTGAATTGTAAAATGTTCAATTTGAAGTTATATTACAGTTCATAGAAATTTTTATTTTCTAGATTTTTTCCTAAGTGGGTTGTAGAAAAAATATGCTGTTCGACTCGTGTGGATCGTCCATATCGCACTTGAACGATTGAGCACTCCGCCTACGGCCTCGTGCTTAAACTTCGTCCTCGTGCGATATGGCCATCATATCCACACTAGTTGCACAAACTACAATTTCTTTCAAAATATGCCCTTTTACATTTAAAAACAACCTGCCAAATGTCAAATCAATTTATCCATGCATTTTAAAGTTATCGAATTAAAACATTCAAGTTTTCAAAATTTCAACACCCTGTATTCCGAAAAGTAAATGTGCTAGACCCCTTAATCGCGCAAAAAAAATTATGGAAATAATAGTAAAAATTTATCCCAACAAATTCAAGTAGATCACCAGCACTGCGAATACCAGCTTTGCATAGAATTTCAATATAGCATCGGTGGTTCAGTGGTAGAATGCTCGCATTGCACGCGGGCGGCCCGGGTTCGAATCCGGGCAGGAGCATATTTATTATTATGAATCGCTGCTTCGTAAACGAGAGAGAGAGAGACTAAGGAGGCACTAGCACACAAAAGCAAGGCACATAACGAAGCAATGTAACATAACGCAGCGTAACGTAACGCGTAACGGTCAGATCTTTTGCGTCGCGACCCCTGGTCGCTCAAACATAACCTGGCGTAAAGAACTAAAGTTCCAAAAATCATTTTCGTAATCACTTATTAGTTACAACAAAAAAAACCTTTTGACTTTTCTCGTTCGACCATCGATTTTGGATTGAAAAAATAACATAGGTTTACATGTTTCGAGTTATGGGCCCCCATGTAAATTTATTTGATTTTTTTATTCCAAAACCGTTTGTCTAACGAAAAAGGATTTTTGGTAGCAACTAATACGTGATTACGAAAATAATTTTTAATTTGATAAAAAGCAGTAGGTGAATAGTCATTAAATATGAGAATGATATCATCGATATACTTTCAACAGGAAAAATTCTATAAAAATCCCATTTTTCTACTTAGTGTTAGTTGTAACGCCCTCTAGCGGACATTTGACAAACTCGAAAATCACTTCCTGCAATTTCTCTTGGCAACTTTTATCATGAATTTTTTTTTCTAAATCTATACTACCAATATCTTATGAGATATGGCCGCTCGCTACCCTTAACCGATCACCCGGTACAGTGTACAGTGGTATATATTATTGATGTGATGGTATTTCACTGTAAATAATTCTTTTTTACTAAATCTTCACTGACTATTCTCTATTCTCTATATAGATTGATAATTATTAGTAGGAATAGAAAGACAATGCTATAATGGAGAACATTAAAACTGCTTGATACAATTATCCTCTCTAGACATACTTAATTCAAATTATGGGGTATTGATTATAGTTTACAATATTATCATAGAATTTCTAAACAGTGTAATTTAGACATAATGGCAGTTCGATAGAACAATGACGAAACTTACGGGTTGACGATATATATATCCCGTTTTTGCGTAGGAAGTAAGATTTGTCATTGATAATTTTGTTGTTGTCACGAAGTAATAAAACGAGACCAAATTATAACCGTCATAAATTACTTATTTGTACGAAATATTTAAATTTACC
>CAJUYG010001624.1:44709-59763 GCA_910591675.1 Galerucella calmariensis | reverse complement strand
CAAACTAAATCTATAATACACTCACGGACAAAATTATTGCATATTTTTTTTAGGTCTTTATTTTTTCCCTTAGGCACTTTTGTGATTTCGGTTGCTATGTCTGTTACATTGGAGTGTTCTACGTATTTTGCAATTTATTACAAATAGAGTAATGCATAGACATAGCTTTTATAACTGAATAAGCGATAACGTTAAATAAGCGGAAAACTATAAATGTAGCATAGTGTGCCTTGACGACTAAAACAGTGGTTTCCCTTTATTTAGCGTTGTCAGAATGACATTTTCAGTGCATTATTTCTTCAATCTGTAGTTTCAGTTACTAAAATGCCTCGTTTAAATGAGTTAGTCTCGGTTAAAATTGTTTGTTTAATCAATGAGGGGTACAGACAAGTAGACATTGCACAGAGATTGAATGTCCATCAATCGACTGTTTCTCGCGTACTAAAACGTTACAATGAGACTGGAGGATACAAAACGCGGCCTGGTCAAGGACGTAAAAGATGTACAACGCCAAGGGATGAGCAATATTTAAGAGTTCATTCTTTGCGAAATCGTACACTTACTGCTCCGCATCTAAAAAATCAATTACTAATTGCAAGGCAAGTCAATGTTTCTACCAAAACAATAATAAGGAGACTTAAGGAGGTCGATTTAAAGCCAAGACGTCCTGCTAGAGTTCCTCGGCTTCTTCCACGCCATAAAATCGGACGGTTACAATTTGCAAGAGTTCAAGCTTACTGGAATAAACATCAATGAGGAAAAGTTCTTTTTACAGACGAAACAAGAATACAATTATGGAAACCTGATGGACTTAGTCGAGTGTATAGAAGGCCAGGAGAACGTTTCGCAGAATGTAATCTTGCACATAATCTTAGCTTTGGTGGTGGTTCCATTATGCTATGGGCTGGCATTTCTTTGGAGAGTCGCACGGAGCTCATTGAAGTGAATTTGAGGATGAATGCTTACTGGTACATACGCAAAATCCTTGCAGAACATGTTATATCCATATGTCGGCTTTATTGGATATGATAACTTTGTGCTAATGCACGATAATGCCCGTGCCCATGCCGCAAGAACAGTAAACCAGTACATTGAGGATGTCGGGATTGCGAAGCTAGAGTGGCCACCATACAGTCCTGACGCAAATCCCATAGAACATGTATGGGACATCCTAAACAGAAATATTCGAGCACGGAATCCAGCTCCTAACCCAATTGCAGAATTAAGGATTGCTGCACAGGAAGAATGGAACCGAATACCACAAGAAACCATCAAAGATCTTTTGCGCAGCATGCCTAGGAGGATGCAGGCTATCGTTAGAGCTAGAGGAGGAAATACTAAGTACTAAATTGTTATAATTTTGTCTTAAACTAATGTATCGTGTCCATGTTGTTGTTCTTTCCTAATTAAACGTTATTATCAAAAACAGGCCACTTCACTAATTTCTTCACGAATCTGTTGTAAAGATTAAATATGTAATTAATTTGATAAATAATAACGTAAAAGACTCTAATGTAACAGATTTATCAACCGAAGTCACAAAAGTGATAAAGGGAAAAGAAGTAAAGACCTGTAGAAATCAACGTGATTTTAATAACATCTTAAAATAAGGGATAATAAATTTTTTTTATTGAATTAACGTGCCTCGACTACTGAGGTCATAGATACGATGGCAATGAGTTTTAAAATATTATTAAATTCTCAGTGTATCACATTACATTTTATAGTCCTTTAAGTATTTGAATGTCCTTGAGTATTTCAACAAGTTGTGTGATTCTAAGTTACATTTAAAATTATACAGGTGATTTTTTTAAAGTATAATGGGCACATTCTGTCAGAATATGTTTGACAGTTAATGAACAATTGTTACAGTGGCTGTATACGGGTGGATGAGTAGAGGCCATTGGATAGCTGTGTGTTAATTCACTAGGGAAGAAGGGGGCACCTTTGAACACTTAGCTATTGAACTATATTTAGATCGGTGTTACCCAGTATTAAAATGGTTTTAGAGACTAGGAATGATAAATGATACGTTCATAAAATAAACAATTCAAAACAGCCTCTGTTCTAAACCCCTCTTCCCTATGTCCAATCCTTAGTCTTTTTAGGAAGACTATGTTTCCTGAACATGGGTTTCGAGGAAGTGATAATCATCCAGAAAATTTTGTTTGTTGAGGCTTAAAGCATATTTCCAACAATAAAACATCTCTCTTAAGTTCATTACAAAACTGAAGCTATTTATCCATTGTAATTCAAGTTTGTAGTTCAACAACAAGCACTCCCTATTTACATGGGTCATTTGTTTTTATGCTTATTTGAGTTTTACTAGTTGTTCCAGCAAAAGAGGTGGAAACTATAAGATATTCGAAACCATTCGACAAAAGTTGAATAATATCAATACTATGAAAGAAAAAAATGTATAATCATATTCACGGGTTGAACCAAGACTTCGTACCAATAAGGAGATGATGAAAAGACTAAAAATTATTAAAGTACCCATATTATCTACATTTTTTCTTCACGTCCTTCGTTAACGAGCTACTACTGGCTTCCATAGAATGATACAATCGAGCCTCATACGAGTTTCGAACATTATGCAACATTTTTATGCCAATCCCGTTTAACTTGGCACTGTAATTAATTGTCTGTCGGGGCATACAGTTAGAGAAGTAGTTGTTCCTTCTTAGTGAACGGTCTGTAGAGTGCTATAATAATATAATACTACACATAGATTCAAAAGTTTTGCATCACCCTAAATCTCCGAAAAAAAAATGTGTTCATTATAAATGGATCAGAGATTAATCAAATTCTACCTTTTCTTGTGAGTTAGTCACCTTGAAAGACCCCTGGGTGTGAAATGTCTACCTTTATCCTTCCCAATAATCAAAAAATAAATTTAATACTAGAGTTACTGGCTAAATGGACAATAGACCCTCGGCCAAAAAAAAAAAAAAGATTAATCAAATAATTAGTTTCAATAAAAAAAACGTGTATATTTGTCAAAAATTTTTATTATCCAATAATAAACTCGCTTTAAACATAAAAAGTATTCTTAAAAATTAAATAAATTAAATACAAATTGATTCTTTTTAAAGAAAAGGTTCAGTGAGAACCTGCATGAGAACTTTTAATAAAGAGTATTTTCACCTCTAGAATTTATGCAAGCTTGAAGTCGCCTGCCCATGCTGTTTACCAAATTATTGATATTCTGTTGAGGAATATTTCGCCATTCTTCTTGAGCCGCATGAACAAGCTCTTGTATACTCCTGGGTGGATTTCTGCGTGCTGCCACTGCCCTGGCAAGCATATCCCAAGCATGTTCTATGGGATTCATGTCAGGAGATAGGGCAGGCCAGTTCAAACGATTGATCCCTTCAGTTTCAAGATACTCATTTACAGCTCTGGTCCGATGAGGTAGGGCGTTATCGTCCATAAAAACGAAGGAATTGCCAACATCTGCGCGCCATAGTCTCACGTGAGGATGTAGAATCTCTTTGATATACCTATCACCAGTCATCGTTCCCTCCACATGAATTAATTCTGTGCGATCATTTAACATGATACCAGCCCAAAACATAGCACTTCCTCCTCTGAAGGGCGGCACGGGGCGAGCATGGGCAAGCTGAGCAACTCTTGTTGGATCCCGCCACAAATGTATTCGATGGCTATCTTGTACCAAACAAATCCTTGGCTCATCGGAAAAAAACACCGAATTCCAAAATTCTTCAGGCAAGACCGCGTGTTCTTGAGCCCACTGTAGTCGGCGAACTCTGTGCTCACTTTGCCAAACGCCAACTCTGTTTGCCACGAACCTTTGACAATGACCTTCTTCAACTAAAGCCACTATTCTTGCACGGTCAATCTCACTTATGACTTGACGATTCATGTTTGCACTTAAAATGGTAAAAATCAAATGTCTTGAATGTTAAAATGATCGCACTAAAAATGTTATCTTACAAAAAAACTGTGAACATCTGTATATTGCGAAAAATATGGAACATATTGAAACGGTAAACATTGTTAAACAAGCCAACAAAAAATTGTTAGCGCTAAAAAATTCCTTCGCATCCGAAGGAGGTGATGCAAAACTTTTGAATCTATGTGTATTATCTTGATACCTATTAAAAAGAGATTTTTTGTGATTATTAATTGTGTTTTAACAAGTAATTACCAAGCAGTGAGAAATACCCCGTACATTATTACTCACCTTGAATTTGTTATTTAATTATACAGGCTTAAATTACACAAACAATCAACCTTTCCCTATATCTAAATCACCATCTTTGTAATACTATTTTAACAATGATTTGGAAAGTGAAAGAAATGGGTCGATCTTTTAACCCATTGTGTTAAGGGGTTGAACGTTCAAGGTTTTGTGATTTGCGCAAATGTGTGTCAGTAGTATCGAAAATTTTAGTTTTCACGGTTTTCAGTTACATAGATTTCCAGCAACGAATATGTAAGCACGCACATAAGGTACAATTTCAGCACGTGTCTGAAATTATCGTATTCTAGGTGTTTTTAAAGTGTTTTTTTAAAACTACTGTGGATGGCTGTAGACGAAAAGGAGGATTTTAAAGGAAGGAGAAAAAGAAAGTAAGTGATTTATAAATTATTTAAAATTAAGTAGATACCGTAAGTATGATTCAACAATATTTTAAATAATCTTTCAATCGCGGAGATAGCAAAGACATAGAAATACTGACATTTTTGGGACACTGCGATGAACGTATACATTTTCCGTAGAATGTTGATAAAAACAGAAATATTTGAGCGCAATTGAAAAGTGCTTTAAGATATTAAAGAGGTCCTTGAAAACATGTTGAATTGTTATAATAAAAAGGTGAATAGTGTATTCCATAACAATATTTACTATAAAAATTAATCAATTTTTATCGCGTGATGATATTACTAGATTAATATCATAAATACAATGAAATTGTGTACTAGGAATTGCAGTCTGTTTTTGTAAAAATTATCAAAGAGTTGATCATTTTCCGAAAATTGAAATGAATATAAGCTGAGCTGCCATTTGGCAATAAATCAGTCTTTAACATTTTATAGCATACCAAGCTCTGTATTTCCTGCTTGATTCCGGCTTTTAGGTCACGGATATTGGCAGGACTTTAAATTGTAAATATCTTCTGTAAGTTCCCTGTGGCATTATTTATTATTTTTATTTGAAAATAAATCTACCGGGAAAAATCAGTTGATCTAGCGGGACATTCCACTTATCCTCTTCATATGATCCTTCTATTTGAATAGATTCTGTCTAGAAACTGGGCCAATGTGGAGGAGCGTATCCAATACGAATTTTCTTTTGCGGGTTAACCTTCATGTTTATTAAAACGTTGCCTCCAAAAATAAGACGTTATGGAGGAAGAGACGTACCTACTTTATAGGGATGGTATTCTACTGTTTTAAAAATATTTGATACTGAAGACTTCCTAATATCCAAATCCCTAGATAATCTACACACTGTACAGTGTCCATTGTTTACTGCCAACAAAATTGGATCTTGTTGAGCTAATACTTAATTTGTACGTTAATTTATGGACGCCCAGTGTATTGGCGACTTTTTCCGGAAGATTTCCTAGTATAAAACAAGATCGAGTTACCTCATTTTTTTAACATTGTGGTGCGGCAGAGTTACTCACTAATATGCAATGGCGACCGCAATTTGGTTTATTATTATTTTATTTTATTCCATTTTAAGGGGAAGGGTAAATTTTTCTATATACATAACCAATATGCCGAATCTAATTAGTTGACCCTAAGTAACGCAAATCCATAGAATTATGAAGATGGCTTTTAGAATTCTCGTGTCTTCCGTGACTCCTATTTCCGTCCAAGCTTTATCGCCCCCAAAAAGTAAGCAGGAAAAACAAAATAAAGCCTTTTTTTTGTTACATCCTCAAACCCATTCGCTTTTTAGAACTTTAGTTCTTTACGTTAGGTTGGAGCGAAGCGACCAGGTTCGCGGCACAAAAGATCTGACCGTTGCGTTACGTTGCTGCGCTATGTGCCTTGAGCCTCTCTCTCTCTCTCGTTTACGAAGCAGCGATTCATATGCTTCAGCCGGGAATCGAACCCAGGCCGCCCGCGTGGCAGGCGAGCATTCTACCACTGAATCACCGATGCTACATTAAAATTCTATGCAAAGCTGGTATTCGCAGTGCTGGTGATATACTTGAATTTATTCGGATAGATTTTTTACTATTATTTCCTTAATTTTTTGCAAGATTGATCTTTATTGGAACTTTAGTTCTTTACGTTAGGTTGGAGCGACCGGGGGTCGCGACGCAAAAGATCTGACCGTTACGTTGCTGCGTTATGTGCCTGCGTTATGTGATTACGAAGCAGCGATTCATAGGCTAGAGAAAACTGTAATGCCGCCATAAATCGATGTCTCGAGTTTAAATTTTACACAAAGGTTGATGATATAATAGTATAATATTCGATTGCTGATAATTGATTAGGAGATATACCTTACAGTTACGCACGTCCGTCTTAAACTAAAAAAATGCTGGAAATATTTTTAACTAATTGATAGATTGAAGAAAAAAACCGAGGACAGAATTTTGTAACGAAATAATTCATTTACTACTCTACAACTACAACTTAATGATAATCGATCAATAATATTCAATATCAATATCAAAAATAATTGATCATTAATCAATTGATAATAATCGATTGTTGATCGATTGGAAATATTCGAATATTCATCGATTATATACAATCGGATATTAATCGATTGTTGATGAAGGATTGATGATAATCGATTATTAATCGATTGTTGAAAAACGATTATTAATCGATTGTTGATAATCGACTATTTAATCTATTGTTGATAATCGATTACCTAATCGATCATTGATCGATCATAAATCATCGATTATTAATCAATTGATGATAATTGATAATAATCGATTGTTGATAGATTAGAAATTATCGATTATATATGGATTGTTAAATGAAGTTCCATCCAGGGTAAAATAAATTCTTATATTAATATGTGTATTTATTTATTGATTCAAAAAATTTGATTATTGCTTAAAAGGAACTAAAGTTCTTACCGTGTGTCCCGTGACACGTTCTTCAATTTTTTGAATAAATATTTCTACTAAATTTTCGTCTATATAACTTTTTCCTCTACTTACATCAGTTTTTTCAATAGTGATATCTGGTAATGACCCACCTTATGCTTTCAATTCCATCTTTTCCTCATATGAGTATTTAAGAAATTTCTTTACATTGAAGACCACATCCATAGTCCGTAAGCCAGAAATTCTCGAAAAACTGGATAAATGGAAGCGGGTGTTACAAAGAGCTCGCAGAGCACGTTCGTATGGCCCAGCTACGAGGCTTGTTCAATTGAAACCCATCTTTGGTCCAGGAAAAATTTATTGACAAGTACAGTTACAAATAACTACCACTACAATTGAGGCACATATCCCACTGTTTCACCAACCGATGTATACCCTACTTATAGAATTCTTGTGGCTGCTGCTGGAAGAATTCTTTCACAGCGTTTTGTACTTCTGCGTCCGACTGAAAACGGTTACCTTTTAACGCCTTTTTTAGTGGCCCAAAGATGTGAAAATCGCAAGGCGATAAATCGGGACTATAGGGTGGATGCTCTAATATCCTCCATTTCTTTCGTTGCAGATTTTCTTTCACTACGTTGGTAACATGAGGCCGAGCATTATCACATTTGGACGGATTGTTAACAACAAACGCCATTTCAAAGTCACAATACTTAAAATCGCTGTCAAATATAAACGAAATAAACAGATCAGTGTGACGTTTGAATACACTACTAATGTTGGAAAACGTCAGTTGAATGAATACAATTGTTTCCAAGGCTAAACTGACCAAAGATGGGTTTCAATTGAACAAGCTGTGTATATAAAATATCAACGATCGCGCGGAATAGGTTCGTTGTTCCACTGGTGGAATTTACTTAAGCTTTGGTTTGTTATTTAAGTTGTGGCTTGCGCTCGCAGTTTTTTTCCATGATGACATTGTGGAAGCATTACAAAATATATTATGAATTTTGATAAAAGGAAATATTTTTTTCTACGACCACTATCGCGAACTGTCATAATTTGACATTATTGGCGCTCTTAAGCAGAAAGTAACTTTGGCGCGCGCCTAATTTTATTCATAGATCAAAGAGAGCTAGTAGTTACTTTGATAAAAACTGTAGAATAATAGTATAGATATTACGTAACGTGTGTGGTAAGAAGCATTTTACGCACGAATGGAAAAGTTAGGAAAAGTTACTCCGTGTGGGTGTGAAATGCTTTACAACACGAGTTACGTACTATACTTTACCTACGACCTACTTGTATTTATGAGAAGCATAAGAAATAACAGTTACATAATTGGAGATGCTTGGTAAACTCCATCTCTATTACTCTATTACCAATGAAAGAAGCACATTAAAGAACTAACGTTTAATCATTATTAATATATTGTTGATAATCAAAAGTCAATTTTTCAATTATAATCAATACATATACATAGCCCTTTGGGCTTTTCATAGTTAAACGTGGCCATATCTAATGTTTTCAAATAGTAAATTTTGAATAAAATGGAGACGTCTATTGACAGTTGCTAAGATGTTGCTAGGGAAGCCGTGCGATTTACTTTACAGCTGTGCGTTTTTTTTACAGTGCGTAATAGACGTCATTACATTGATACCGACTGTGTGTTATTGACTGATTACAGGGGGGTCGTAGGTAAAATATTACGTATATTACGTATATTACGCACTGTAAAAAAAACGCACAGCTGTAAAGTAAATCGCACGACTTCCCTAGCAACATCTTAGCAACTGTCAATAGACGTCACGATTTTATTCAAAATTTACTATTTGAAAACATTCAATACGGCCATGTTTAACTATGAAAATCCCAAAGGGCTAAGTATATGTATTTATATTAATTGAAAAATGGACTTTCGATTATCAACAATATATTAATAATGATTAAACGTTAGTTCTTCAATGTGCTTCTTTCATTGGTAATAGAGTAATAGAGATGGGGTTTACCAAGCACCTCTAATTATGTAACTGTTATTTCTTATTTTTCTTATAAAAAATAAAAGTACAAGTAGGTCGTAGGTAAAGTATAGTACGTAACTCGTGTTGTAAAGCATTTTACGCACTCACGGAAATACGCACTCACCGCTACGCGGCATCGTGCGTAACTTTTCCATTCGTGCGTAAAATGCTTCTTACCACACACGTTACGTAATATACTATTAGTTGATTTTCTAATATGTTGAAGCATCCAACAGTATTTTTCGTAATAATCTAATGAGAAATAGGGAAATCTAAAAAATATCTGACATGAATGTGATAAGTGTTGCCTACGTACACGAAACTGCAATCTGGAAACTGCTAAGTACAAACAATGGCAATTACTTTTTTATGGTGTGATCATAGAAAAAATATTGTGAGTATTTCGACCAGAAAGTCTTTTGGTAGTCTCGACAGAGAGCTTTCTGTCTCGACTGCCAAAGTACCACTTTCTGCTCTTGATACACAAATAGCTATAGTTAATTAGCAGCTTTTTTGGGAGCTCTGCAGAGCTTTTATGTACTAGCCACCACTGTATGGCATATTTACAGTTAAACGCTCAAATATAACTACATATTTAAATAGAATCATCAAATAAATTCAATAAATAATAAAAAACACAATTGCGTTTGCATTGTCAAGTGTAAATTATAGAAAAAACGGTGTTCGGACATTCGTTTAAGTGTGGAAAAGTATCGTCACTTTCCGCACTAGTTGAACTATTGTCAATGTGATGACCCATACTTTTAATCCCTTTGAAGGAAAAAGCCGCCCAATGGCGTGCATAAATTTTTTTTATAAATTCGAATATTGTGAAATAATGCTTTTCAAATGTAATTCAAATGAATATAGTGGATTAAAATTAACCTGCATAAAATTCGTAAAATACAATTCAAGGTCATCACATTAACATTAGTTACACTTATAAATACTATATTTATGTTATGGAATATCCTATTAAGGGTTAAGGGTTGAAAAAATCAATTTATTATTTTATTGAAATCTATCCGTAATAATTTTGATATAATTTAATGATCTGCAGCAATGTTAAAATTGGCGTCACGATGGTGCAAGTTAATTGGATGGAAACTGCAGTTTCGGCGGTAACCGACGCGTCTCTCATTGATACGACAACCTACTGACCTATATTACGGCTCGTGATATCTTTCCACTCGATCCGGCTACAAATTTGTTTACCAAATTCCTAATCTGAATATCTTAATAAAGTTTACACTCTTTTGTGATTAATTTATTATAAAATATTATACGGAGATTGAGATAACGATAGCTACGGTTTTTACGCGACCCTCCAAAATAATCGAGATAACGAAGACCTCGAAACCGTCGAATTAACTTGCAAAGAGGTCAGTTTATTTTAAGAAGTTTGTCCTATTTTTTTTTCTTGCGAGAAACAAAATGTCAAGTCCAAATATGAAGTTGCGTGTCTGTAGTAGGTACTTTAAGTTATTAAAATACTGTAAATATTAATTATGAATATGGGACTGTATTCCTACCGCTAAGTATTGCGGAAAACTGTTATTTAAATTAATTAGTTTTTCTTCATTTTGGAAATGGGGAAAATTTGAATTTTTTAAAATTAACAAATTTTCCAGTATTTCTAATTTTCTTCGTACTCCACTTTCCAATCACTTCGCTTTTTAATTATATACAATTCATCTTTTGACACCATATACGATTAACAGCAGGGCCGGAGCTTGAGTTGAAAAGGCCCCGGGGCAAAAGTCAATTTGGGGCCCCATATTAAAATCAATAATTGTTATGATAATATCGTATAAAAATTAAGTAAGAACGACAGTTTTCTGTTAATGACGATATTTATTGTTCGCAACTTGTAGAAACAGTTATTATAATCTGCAGGCAATATCCTACATGTAGAATGTTTGCAAATGCTCTTATGACATTTTGTTACAAACGCAGAAACTTAAAACTAAAAACACCTTTTTCTAGATTTTCTAGAAGAAAATTTCTTTATTACCTTATTAAAGTCAATCTTGCGCGCTCTTTGATTTTCAATGGACAGTAGCGCTAAATTACCAAGTCTATTTTGTCCCATTCAGGTACGCACATAGTTTTTGATTAACTTTAATTTAGAGAAATTCCGTTCAGCTTTCGCAGTAGTGATAGGGACAGTTAGAAACATCAGAAGTGCTGTGCACACATCTTAATAACTGGATGACAATGACGCATTTTGAATTATCAAGAAACGGGCCACATAACAGTCTAACCTATAGAAGTGAAAGTCCAATAGGATTACCTAGAATGAAAAAATGAGGTTTCAAACCCATCCACCTGAAGCGCTAGTTGCAATAATTGAGTTGTCGGAATAGGCAAGGCAGCTGAGGCCGAAAAACAGACTAAGGGAAGAAGAATTTCAGCGATCGCAGTGGATGGGTTCAGAACTATTACATAACGCTTTTTTTAATGGAAGTTTGTTTTTGAATAACTAATGCCCGATTTCACTAACCATTTCCTAAAGTCAGGTAATACCTAAAACGAATTTAGGAATTCCTAAATGCAACAACAAAGGGTCATGTTTGGGAAACCTATGTCGTTTTGATGCAATGTCTGTACACCCAGGAACGCAACACTTCACACCAACCATTATAAATATTATGAATTATCACACTTGATAAGACTTACAGTACCTAATTAAAACACAAATAACAGCAGCAAATGGCAAAAGGAAACAATCTATAAAAGACAATGGTGACAACAACTATATGACAGCTTTGATGAATTTCAAAATCTTTTCTTCTTTTCGTGCTAAAGGCCTTAGCTGCCAGGCCTGTTTCGATAACTCAATTGCAACTAGCGCTTCAGGTGGATGGGTTCGAAACCTCATTTTTGTATTCAAGGTCATCCTATAAACTTTCACTTCTATAGGTTAGACTGTTTTGTGAAACGGGCTAGCTCTTTGACATCTTTCCTTGAATAGATTTCGTTTGAAAATGTTGACCGTACAGAAAGCAACTGAGAGGAAAAGGAAAGTGACACATCATTCGAAAAGGTTTTGAAAAACAAATCAGCCTCTTGCTCCAACTCGCTCTTGGATGAATTTGTAAGATACTGAGGTTGCAGGATTTTATGAGTTTTCAGAACATTTTTCATTCCAACAAACCTAGATTCAAGTTGCGATAATATTGTATCTATCATCGGGTAGAAAACATTAACTCGAAGGCGTTGTTGAGGATCATTCAATCTCTCATCTTGTGACAACTCATCAAAGTGAGACTTCACCTCACGTGATCTTTTGTCTAGAAACTTTTTTCAATTTTCCACTTACCGCAAATTCCTGACAGATTCATCAGTAATGAATTGAAATTTTCTCTCAAGCTCTGAATTCTCTGTAACGCATTTTGAAGCTGATCATGTGCAAAAAAAGATCGATTTTTTCTGACTGCAATAATTTTGACGGTAAGTTCATTATTTGTAAAATTTCATCTTGAAAAACGAGGAGGAAGACAAAATCAAAAGTTTCAATTTTTTTTGAATCCCCAACGCCATGTTTCTTTCTTTTTAACATTAAGTCAAACTAGCAAACTCTCAACTAATCAACTAATATGTTTCAATTTTTTGTTTTTGTATAAAATTTTTTAATATGTCCAGAAAGGGCTAAATATTTTTCCCTTTTTATTCTCTGCCAGGGGACCCCTTAGGTCGGGGGCCCCGGGGCGCCGCACCGGATGCCCCATTGTAGATCCGGCCCTGATTAACAGGAAACTAAAAAAATGACTTTAAATGTCAAATTGCTACTACGTAAAGTCCATTTTCCACGGTGCGAGTAGACACCTTCCAAAATTTCTATTGGCTGCTCCGCTATAACATTGCTGTCACTGTCAATCAAGTTGGCAACACATTACGTTTCCCCTATGCCTGGATGAGTTGCAGCAACAAACTATCGATATGCTGATTGTACTTTTTCTCGCAGCGATTTGTCCCAGCAACAAGCCGCTCCGATTTGACGCAACGTGGAAAATTAACTTAATCTCTTTTTTCTACTACTAGCTGTGAAGTTGACAATCATTGCTTCTTCTAGCCAACTGAGAAATTGAATTTCTCTACTAGTCGTTACTAATTTTTTCTTTTATTAACCTTGATCAATAATGGACAAATTCAAATATTTTGAGAATTCAGGGATAGTAGTTCAACAAAAACTTGTGCAACATGATTTTGTATATCCAGGAGATTGTCTTTAACATATTTTCTGCTTGAAATTACCTATTAAGATACAATTATTTGGATAAATATGTCATTAGTTTAAAATTCGCGCTCAATAAAAAATGTCTGATGACATAACAAGTACGTTCATAATATAGCGAAAACTGACAGTGTACTTGTCAGTTGATAAACGGGATAAACGCTTCTCGTATTGCGTTTGTGAATCATTTCTAATTTTTGTCTTTAATTTGGCTAGTACTGGAAAAAATTGTATATACGCCATGATGGTGAAGACATTTATAAGCCCCGCACATTATTCCGCTCGGTAAATGATAATAGTCTTCATCACTTTCGTGTATGATAAACTATTACATAATGGCACATTCCGTTATAATCCTTTGGCTTCTATATCCTTGAGATAATTTAAGTCGAAAGAAGTGAAAAAATTCCAATAATGTCTACATCTTATATTGTGTTTTAAAACAGTGCGTAATTTTAATTTTAATTTTAGTGCAAAACATGTTGCAGGGGAAATACAATCGTCTGAGATCTTGAAACAAACGTTTCCGGCGAATATAACTGTAGACGATTTATTTTTATACAGAAAGAAGAAGCAAAGTAAGTGAAAGATTATTTGTTAAATATACCTATACCTACATTCTTTCAAGTAAGTACCCAGTATTAATGATTTACAAATCCCGGTTAAAGAGATTTTTTCGATAAATTGGCATCACTGCTTTATACTACCAACTTTATAATAGATTGCCCGCCATTTGTAATTTAGTTTAACAGTTGAGATAGGGCATTTCCACTAATTGACAAGTTTACACTAATGACAGTCGTCCTAGATTTGTAAAATATTTATAGATTTAAAATATCTAAGGAATTGAAACAACGTCGAAAAAAGCACTAAATAAAAATCAAAAAATGTACCCGCACACCCTGTAAATAGCGAAGAACCACTTGTATAAAAAACGCTGGTTCATCTCAAGTCTGCTTTGTATGGATGCCTGCAAATAGGAGTAGTTAAAATTTACATCATGCAGGTTCTGGTACGCGGTGTTATTTGAATTATTATGAAAAAAAAGGAATGAAAAAACTATTCCTTGAGAATATCAAGGAGTGGTTAGCTTCATATGTCTCCTCTGATAAGTCGTCACTTGAAGCAACGAGCATTAACAAGACAAGAAGGGTCACTCTCCGTCGGAGCTTTAATGTCCAGCTTACACAAGCGCGCCGACGATTTCTACAAATTCCTGGAGCCGAGCACGTGTTCGTGCTTATACGAGGTTGATGCAAACCACTAGCGATTAAAACGAAAAAACGTTCACTTACCAGGGTGATTTTAAAAATATCTAGCAATAATTGTTATTGTAACCTATTCCGCTTAGTGTGAATAAAAAAAAAAAAAGGGATATCGACAGGATATTCAATTGGTGGATCTTAACATAATTATGGGTGAGTGTCGAGACATAACGGTATTTCTGGCAATGAACAAAATGATGAACTCGCGAGAAGAGGTTCAGCAACAGCATTGGCCCAGAACCAGCTCTTGTGACTACAAAAAAGGTAGTCCGACGGCAAATACAAAAATGGGTACAAAGCCAAAATAGACTTCAGTGGAGGAACACTCCAAAGCAGGTACACAGTAAAACCTTCATAGGTGACACATCTGTAAAACGGACCAAAGAACTACTGAATATCAGTAGGAATAAGCAGGAATAAGTAGGAATCTAACGGGACATGCCCCGGTAACAGATCACCTGCATAAAATGTAGCTATATAAC
>CAJUYG010001624.1:15212-44699 GCA_910591675.1 Galerucella calmariensis | reverse complement strand
CTAGATCTCATACTCACCAATGATGAACAGCTAATCTCATCTCTCGAAATAGACTCTCCTGTTGGAAAATCAGACCATGCAGTCATAACTGCCCACGTTCAGTTTATCCAGACATTACCGGGCAAAAATAAAATCACAACTTATGCTACTACTAATTTCTCTGAAGTTAATTCACAGCTGTCTCGACTTGAATGGGGCTCCATTTTCACAAATGTATCCGATCCCTTGTTAATGTGGGACGCATTTCATGATACTACTCTCAGAATAATCTCTGCACACACTACTGTCCGTGAGATTTATAAAAACCATCTCAAACCCTGGATAAACCACGCAGCACTACAACGTATCAAACACAAACGGCGCCTCTGGCGTAAATATCAGCACACACAGCTCTCTATCTCTCAAAACTTTAAGACAAAATTTTGAAGAAAACATCATTTCTAGTGGTAACAGTAAAAAGGTTTTCAAATATATACGATCGTCCCTATCATCAAAAGTTTCCATTCCCCTACTTCAAAAACCCGACTACACTGTATGCTCTTCTAATAAAGAGTCTTCTGAGACGCTCTCTCTAGCTTTCTCACGAGTTTTCACTCAAGAACCCAATAATGACAACCTCCCATTAATTAACTGTCCTCGCCTCAAGGCATCTTTGGAACATGTAGTATTTACACCAGACCGTATAAAACAGCACTTACTGAAACTACGCACTAACGCATCACCTGGTTTAGATGGTCTAACTCCAAAACTCCTAAAAAGCTGCGCAAACTCGCTTGCAACTCCCCTGTCGTTAATTATGCAGGCTTCCTTTTCTCAAAGTTCCATACCCCCCAGCTGGAAATTAGCATCTATCACCCCCATATTCAAAAAAGGTAACAAACTTGATTCCAATAACTACCGCCCGATTAGTCTGCTGCCAGTGGTCAGTAAAGTCATGGAAGCCATTATTTCGGAGGAGACGACCAAATTTCTTCTCCTGGAAAATGTGATTCCAACGCAACAACACGGATTTGTCGCCGGCCGTTCCACCCTAACCAACCTGCTACACTGTGTTAATGACTGGACGTCATCTCTTAACGATCGGCAGCCAGTAGATATTGTCTATCTGGACTTTTCCAAGGCCTTTGATCGCGTTCCCAGGCGCAGACTTCTACACAAGCTGGAACACTTCGGCATTCGCGGCTCTTTACTTAGCTGGATTGACGACTTTCTAACAGATAGATATTTTAAAGTAAGAGTTGGCGAAGACTTCTCAAGGGATAGATTGGTGGAAAGTGGAGTGCCACAGGGTTCTGTTCTTGGTCCTCTGCTTTTTACGGAATACACCAGCGATCTTCCTTATCACGTAACTAATAAAATATCTTTGTACGCTGATGACACAAAGATATATACGAATCCAATCACCAACCAACAAACCCTCCAGCTGGACTTAAACTCCATCTCCAGATGGTGTTCTCAGTGGCTACTTCCATTGAACACGGAAAAATGTGTAGTGCTCCGAATTGGTAAAAACAACCCACTACTACCGTACTTCGTAGATAGTCGACCATTAAATTCTGTGTTTTCCTATAACGACCTCGGAATTATCGTAAATAGCAACCTAACTTGGTCTGATCATATAACTTCAGTTTGTAAGCGCGCGAACACCAGACTTTATCTCATTCGTAAGTGCTTTTCGAGTGTTTCGTTCCAGTCGTTTTGCAAACTGTATACTATCTATGTCCGACCAATTCTCGAGTACGACGGTCCAACGTGGTATCCAGACCTAGTTCGCGATAGAAATCTTTTGGAAAATGTTCAAAGAAGAGCCACTCAACTGTCCCTGGGACAGCGAAGACCTTCCTACGAGGAAAGACTCTCCATGGCCAACCTAACTTCCTTTGAACTTCGCAGACACCGCGGAGACCTCATTACCACTTTTAAAATATTAAAATTTAATTTTGGTAATCTTGATATGATGATATGATGATAATCTTAAATCCAGATGACCGCCTTAGAGGACACCTTTTTAAACTCAAAAAAGAAAACTTTACCGTCAGATCAAGACAGAACTTCTTACCAAACAGGGTATTCGACAGCTGGAATAATCTTGATGTATCCACAGTTTCTGCACCATCGACTAACTCGTTCAAAAACAGACTTGATCGTGCGCTGCTAGAGCACTTATAGTTTATTTGGTATATTGTGTATATTGTACTTATTTTTCTGTTCTTTACCTACTAGTACCTAAGTTTCTTGTGTAATTATCTGTTTTTGGGCATAATAGGGATTTGTCCCTCTGCCCTTGTCTAAATATAATAATAATAATAATAATAATCCAATGGACCTATATCGTCCACACGAAGGTACGGGGATAACTGGACGTGGGAGTAGAGTACAATAAGCCAATAGGCTGCAGTGCTCCCGGCATCAGAACGGCTTCCAAAACACACAAAAAAAACATAATTATAAAAAGTACTGGTAGCAAAAATGAAGGGAAAAAGGAAAGTAATAATGTAGTAAGCTACAGATGAGACTAGTAGAGTAGTAGGTATAAAAATTAACAATAAAATATTTGCAAATGCCAACTTAAATAGGTATTCTAATTACCTAATTATTACATAAAATATAAAATGTATACTGGTTGTTTCAAATCCGAGGCCATCAAAAAGTATCAACTCAACTAACAGTAAAATACGGGTACTGGGAAAAATAATTATCGCGATTCGAAAATTGTGAGAATCGATGAACCATCCAAAACCAATGGCGTTTAACCAAATGAGTTAAAATCTATGAATTTTGAAAGCCTCTTATATTGAGTATAACATCCATCCATGCAACAGAAACGTGGCATTTTAATGCAGAACCAAACACAAAACACTACGTAAATGTTTATTTTATTTCTAAAGGAAAATTCGCTCACTCATAAAGACAACCGGTATATCTCTTTACATATCCCTACGACGGACAATCTGTTTATGCATATCGCGCGTAGGGGACTTACGGTGGTCTATATACAGTGGCATCCGATATTCGAGCGAGATAGGCATAACCAGGGGAGGAGCTTCGAGTGATTCTTCTTGTCTTGTTAATGTTCGTTGCTTGAAGTAACAGTATTGAACGTATGCAGAAAGAATTTTTATATTTTACGCGTTATTGAGACCGATTTGCCGATTATTTTTGTTAAATTTCAGATTTTGGTTGGATCAAGGACAATTTAAAGATCGAAGAAGGTTCTTTTAAGCATTTAAAAACAGAATACCAAAGAAGATTTAAGAATTTCTTCGATATTTTAAAATCTTCTATACAAGGAACTGAGGTAGGAATATAAACTTTATAATTTGTCATCGTTGTTGATGAAATTTTTATTTTAGATAAAAAATCTCAACGTAGAGCTATTTAAGCCGAAAGATTCGATAAAATTAGTGGGCGAGCCAGAAATTAAATCCGAATACAATGGGTCTTTTAGAAGACCGGATAATACTTCTTATGGGTTGATGAATGCTGTTTCTAACAATGAAGCCGCTGAAAGGTATCTAAATTATGAATTACCACCATCGAAAAAATGTTTGGCATCAAATTCAATTGGTTTTTCAGTAAGATGATACGTTTTTCTTGCAAATAAAATTAAAAATTTGAAGATAAACTTTATTTGGCATTTACTAGATTCTCATAATATTTCAACGGCTTGGCAACGAAGCTAACTTATGACCACAAAATCGTCTATGATATGAAGTGATATTCACTGATACTTACAAGATTCATTCTGAGGAAAGTCTCAGAGACCAATAACTCCTTTAGTTCTATTTCCCGGAGGAATTTTAGGATATATGCATGCTTTAAGTTGAGTAAATGTCCCTCTTCTTTCCAGTAATCTCCTAGGTGTAGTCTTATTATGGCAGAGTCCATCCTGCACAGGATCCTTTTGTAACAGCCCCCATTCTTTCCCACCAAGTTCCTAAACACAATTAGAACCTTTTTTCCTTTTCGTGAGAGAGTCTTAAGTCAGACCTAGATATTTCACTTCTTGTCTGGAATTTATCAGGGATAGAAAATTAATTCATTTGATAGAAATGACACAAAAGCAGTCATCAACTTAATGGATTTAATTCTACAGTTCACGAGTCAATTCAATATGTTTTATCCTATACAGTGAAATTAAATTTAAAATTTATTTGCATTTCATTTCAATCTTTTTTTAATGTTAATTAACGAATTTTCATTACAGAAAGTGAAAGTTTCGTTGGTAATTATAGTCGAAAGAAAATTTGTTCGGTAAACTCACAAATTTCCTAAACGGCTTTTACATTGATGAAAAACTGAAAATTCGGGATGTATTCAATAATAATTTTATACGAAAATCAACCAATTATATGATTGAATGGCTTTCAGCACCGTACTTACTCACATTTACTAAAAGATGAATGAAATAACTCTTTACAAGTAGTAAAACTCCATTTTGTTGTTATTGAACTCCGTCCAAGAGCTACAATGGGCTCATTTACATATTTTTTCATTTTACCATTAGGAAGAGCACATCATTTTGAGGCCCTGTGCAAAAAATTAGACGTCAGCGATACTCCTAAGTCGCCTAAAAAAATTATAAACATTAAACAGCGCTCCTCTCCGAATTTCAGGCGTGACGTCATCGCATATGAAATCTCTCGTTCAGAGAGCGGATACCGCGCCGATCGGTTTTTGGTTAGGGTTAGATGACTATTTAGCTAGCTAACTATTCGACACTATGGACCAGAGCCAGAGTAGAAAAAGCTATAAATATTGTGCGGTTCCAGAATGTAAAAGTACTACTATTAAAATATCTAACAAAACATTTATTTCTATTAATAAGGATGCAAAAAAAAACGGAATGGCAGAAAAGCATAAAAAGACTCGAAGCATTCACTGATAAGTCAACATACTTTGTTTGTGTATTTTTAGGATTTCATTTTTCTTCAATCAAAATCGTTATAAATTACCTTATAAAATACGTTGTGAATCCTTATTGAGAGGGTTATTGAAAACCACACGCTTGTATTAATCTAAATTTTTTTAAATACGTAGATAATATTGTTCTTATAGCTTGTGGTGTTATTAATGTTCAAAGTTATTTAATAAAATTATGGGTCAGTTCTTCACAAATTAAATTTTATTGAATACTGCTTTTTTCTAAAAAACAGGTAATCTTTTTCAGTAGATCACCAACAAAACTGGCGTGTATTATATGTTTTAAAAGAAATTATTTTTTTCATTGAAGTCCGGATCAGCTCTAACAAATATCGCTTTTTTTACCATGTGCATTTGAATCTGATGTATACATTTGGAACCAATATTACCTGCTCCATCAAAATTAGTTTTTCTTGTTCTTTTCAACATTGGTGATTTAATTTCCACTATCATTAATCATAAATAGCATTTGGAGAAGCTCCTTAAATTGGACAGTTTGCAGTAAAAAAAATTTTTTACTGAGTAACCTTTAGCGTTATCTCCGTGCACTTTGTGCACCAGACCAGGAATAAAATAAAACATCTGGAATCACCCTGTATATCATTTGAGAGAGAGAGCATGTATTTATGAAAATATTGACATTTTTAATAATTCTGGCCGTAAAACAGCCAAAAACGATGTTCACATAGTATAAAATTATAATTTAATAAACTCGTGTTCTTTATTAAAAAACTTCATAATCATTAGCAAGTCCACTTCTGGAAGATTTAATGAGTCTGTTTTTTTAAATTGGGTCCACACATTTTATTTTAATAACACAAAAATTTTGTGAGTAATTCAAAATAAATAAATTCTACGCGAGGCACGATACAGTCAGAAGCGTAATGTTAGTGCACATTAACTTTCATATGCGGTGACGTCACAGTCATGGTCTTCGCCCAGCTACGGTATGCTTGTTTAATTGGTTGTATTAGGAGAACGACATATTCTATTGACATGAAATTTTCAGAATCATATTTTAATCCTTAGTACTTTGTTTTACGACAGTTAAAAATGATTTAAAAATTTTAGTAAACGAGCCCATTGTCTTTCGATAAATTAATTCATTTGGAGAGCGATCATAAATACCATTTAAGAGTGTTGGGTCCATGTTAATATTTATATTCGATGCCTGTTAATAAATTCTGCCCATTTTTGTTTGTTCTTAGCTAGTCTTGTCCGCTGACTATGTTCCGGTCTTCCTTTTTCTCTGTTCCTTGGACTCCCACTTTTGCTTGTCTGGCTTCTCAATCTTTATTCTCTTTCAAGATGTCCCCAACTGCATTGACTTCTTCCACGACAAAGTTGCTTTATCATATCTAGCCATTTGCTGGAAGGATTATTTGCAGTTCCAGGCTGTTTAAGACTTTAATACATACAAACATACATTCAGTTGGTTCGGTGAATCTTTTCCTATGCGTCATCATTCATATACAAACGCAATACATCAATACATTAAATTACACGTAGGTCGTAGATTGATGTTTCAATTAGGATGTGGCTAAAATGACGGTGTGCGCTATTTATTATTGAAGCTGGATATTTGTAAATATTTCACAGCCATTTATCGATATGCTACCTAAACCTTTAGTTTGAAGAAACTGTTAGTATTCCAGAGTTTTATAGAGTTATTCCGCAAATTTATTTGCATAAAAGTTAGAATTAATAACAATTTCCTCAGTAGAAACTTTGCAAATCAGAATTACCTTTTTAGTGTTATGGCTAGCAACCATTACTATAGGGCCGTCCCACCCATACGGTTCAACAATGAAAAATAGAAATCTTTTGGGTTGTGGAAATAAATAAATATTTTAAATATGTATATTTAAGACTTATAAATATATACAATAAATTTCATTTAATTTTCCTCATAGAATCAGAGCTATTTATATTTATGTCTATGGTAATTGGTTGTATGCTAATATCAATTATATTTTGCTCTCGGGCATACCACTTTTCTATAAATTCATGAGTATGCCTAACACATTTTTTGTAAATTTGTTGATGACATTGTTGCAGTGCCTCTTTCCACATATTTATAACAGAGCTATCTGAATACTTATCTTTACCAATATATTTATTGTAATATGACGTGCAATATGTCCAAATTAATTCAATAGCGTTGAATTCACATTGATATGGCGGTAGTCCCAGCAAAATATGTTTCATATAGGTAATTCAGTTTGATGGAATTCTATCCATAACCATAATAAAATGTCAATTTAAGGTTAGTTTTCATTGCGAAGTAAATAAATAATAAGTAGATAAATAATCTTTACTTACCAGAATAATTCGAGCACTCGGGTGTAAGTAAGTCGTTATAACAACTGTTTTTTAATTAAATTTGTATGCTAGGGGCAAAAAATGAGTGAAAATGTGAAATAAAAATGTAAACAAAGTCTTTGGTCTGTCAACGTAGAAATTCGCGTTAAACTTATCGCCGACATCATATGGCTATCTCTGTTTGTTGTATTATGTTGTAATGGAACAAACGGCTTCATTTCGGGGGTTTAGATTCTGTGAGTAGGAAAGAGACGTACTACAAAAAGTAGTATGTGAATAATTTCATACATGGGAAAAGATTCACCGAACGAACTGTAGGTACTTTCTCCACAATGTACCTTTTAATTTCCATCTCATTTGTTATTTTTCCACTCACCAAGCAGTGCTCCCCTCCTTGGTCCTGGACTGTTCATCCTCTAGAAACTGTACACACCCTCGGTAATGGCTTCCTTTTAAATCGAAATCGACTATCGTAACTCTCCCACTGCAAATAATAGTCTAATCGTATTCCCGTGAATAATCAATGTATCATAAATTATTTATGATACGTGAACGTCAGAAGAGATTCACCTTCTGCTGTAAACGGCATCGAGAAGCGTCTCTTAAGCAGTGAAATAACGAAATAGGAAGCGGTAAATGTGATATTTTTCAGATCTCATCCATTCGGTTATTCCAGTGTTGAAAATCCTCGACCTCCTCGCTTGTTAAAACGTCCAACGACCCTAAAAATCGAAGGAGATTTCTCTCATGTAACCGAGCACGCTGAACAATTTATAGAATATTTGTTAGCAAAACGGTCTGAGTTATGTAGAACACCGACACATTTGAAATTGGGACAAGGAGAGATGGAAACAAAGACTGAAACTACCGATAAATTCAGAAAATTTGAAAACGCCGAAAGGCCTAGTTTAATTAGAAAATTCACTAATTTGCATTTAGAAGGTGCATTAGACGGTAGATCTGAGAAAGAAGAACAGTTTCAACAATACGAGATACACAAGCGTCCTCCTTTGATGAAAAAGTCTACTAATTTACGTTTGGAAGGAGATTATTCCTTAGTTCCAGAATACAGGTAAGACTTATATGTTGCTTTTATAGAAGAGGCTTGTCTTTTGCGCCCGTCAACAAATATCAGACGTCAAAATAACTGTCCTGTGTTAACGCGAAAGCTAGTTCCTGTATTCGGAAATGAAGCACCACATCTGTCAACAATTTCTAGTTGCTCTGGAGAATTTAAACGCGGACAGATTAATCCAAGTAGTTCCACCAACACCCAAAAAAATGTCGTACTTGATCCAAGAAGATAGACATGTCACCTATCGTGAAATTGCAACATAAAAACAAGGCACTGTACAGAAAATTTATAGCAATCATGAAGGGCCCAATATGCATTAATGTTATACTGCAACAACCCATATAATATCCAAAGCAGCTAAAATAGTAGACAATTATTTAGTTAGTAAGTTAGTTAGATAGATGCTAGTTAGTTAGATGCATGTTGCTGTACGAAACGCTTGCTTTTAGAACCTAGATAGCTGAAACTCATCCATAAGAATTCATTAAACCTGGCGAAAACCCATGTGAAATGCTCTGTATACGCCACAGAACGGGAATAGTTTTATTCTTCTGTTGAACATACATTTTTACCAATAATGATCAGTTTGAAGAGACTGTGCTAGATCCAGACGATTTGCTAAGTATACAATCTTCAAAAAGAACAAGAATAAAATAAAACTACAACGCTGGCTGGATATCTTTTAGGATAGGAGGCCATTGTAATGTACTAGAAGAAGAAGAAGAGTATCATTGGGTATATTGAATCAAAGACATATTATAGGTTTACCTATTGAACGCTTGCTGTAGTAGCTTGAGCTTGTAGTATGCTTGCATATTTTCTTTTGTTTTCTCATATCTATGCTATTATCAGATTGCTTGCTAAATCCCTATTTCCCTTGGCTTTTTCTTGTGTGTAAATGCTCTGATAGCCACAGAGCGAGAAGAGTGTCTAATACCTTATCCCTCATCCTTAGCTCCTGAAAATGTGTATATATTGGTACATATCAATTTGTTGCCGGAAGTAATAGCTCAACCAAGACAACGTCCCAAGCCATAAGCACTAAAGAATTTTCAGATTTTCCAAAACTTTAGAATGAACTGCGTCCCCAGAAGATGCAGTCGTCGCCTTAAAAACTCTATTTTGAATGTACCCACAAGCGTGAGGAATAACTGCTTCCAGAACTGGTCCCAAATTATTCAAAAATGCAATTCTTTTCGAATAGAATACTTTGGAAAATATTGTTCAAACGTTATCTACTGTTTTTTTCTAGTTCTATATGCAAAATATAAAAGACAAACTATTAAAATCAAAACATCAGCCTGTAGATCATAAGAAATATTTATTTGTTGTAGACATCAATACGTTCATTACAAAAATGTAGACAGACCTGGACCGGTGTTACCATCCGATAACCTAAAAACTGCCAATTTATTCGAAAACAAAAACACAAACGTAACAAGCCTCGGACGAACCAGTCCTTTAATTCCTTTCCTTAGAGAAAGTTACAGTTACCATGAGATTAACGACGATAGAAGACACAAAAGAAATGTATCTTCCAGCAGATATCAAAGTAGCATTTCCTTAAATCGAACATCATCTCATCCAAATTTAATAAAATCGGCTTCTGGTGAAGACAGAAGCGTCACATTATCCAGTCCGCAAAAAAATGCTTATTTCGGTTTGGGTAGACGGCAAAATTTGGAATTAGATCGAATGAGACATAGAAGAGAATCTACTGTAATTACTATGTTAACAGAGAATAAAAATGTGCCTTCACCAAAAGAAGTTGAGCATAAAAGTGGCTTTAATGAGTATTTAAGAGGACGATCGCGTCTAAGAAGGCCTGATGATAATTTTATTATTGAAGGAGAGGTAAGTGTGTCCTCTTTACATAAATGAATAAAAGGTTCACTCGTCGTCGCCGCTTTTCTGTATCCTTGTGTAGTATTGCATTTGTTTGATAAGCCTCAAACTTTTAAACATAAAATCTCCAATGTAGTGAAACGTACTTTTACCTTCCCCGGTTTCTTTTTCTTTCCTTTCTTCATTTGCTATCGAGTTTTTAATACCGGAAAGAGACGAGATTCCATAGAGAAATTTCTCTAATGTCGTCTGGTCTGCCTTTTCTTTTTAAAAACTTTTTTAATAAACTAATTGAAACTTTAATTTTCCGGGTCGTTTTCCTTTATATTTATCACCTTCCGAAAAAGTTTTTGGGAATGAGATATTAATTGGTAATCTGTCTTTTAATGAAATTAAATTAAATTTATCTTCAAAAAGTGTCATGAAAGTATTATAAGTGAAAAGAAGACAATTTCAAAATCACGCAAAGACCCCACATAATTTTAACTTGAAAACTCTGATGTAAACAGCTCAAAATTGTGAAACAAATCTACTGAGAAAAATTGTAACAATGTAATAACCTCTAGTATTTTCATTTTATAAATCGCCAAAGTAGAAATATTGAAAGCACATGTTATTATTCAGGTGGATTACGCAACGGAAAAAGGAGACCAATTTATTCGTCATCAAGATGCTGAAAAAAGAAAACCACCAAGAAAAAACTCTAAAAACATTTTTCAGGAACCTTCCGACCAAAATCAGCATTCAGATGATCGTTTCGAATGTAATCCCGAGTACAGAAAAGCCTTACGCGACTATTTAATACGTGAAAAGCCACCACCAGGGCAAAGACGCAGAATTTTAGAAATTCCCGATATAACCATAGACTTCGATCATACCGAAAATATGTCTAGTAGGTAAGCTTAATTGAATTTCCCCTTTATATTTTAACTAAAGCGTCTGTGGCATCCTAAAATATATTGTTACAAACAATTTCAATTTATTTCACATTATGTAAAGTATTCTCAGTGCGCCTCTGCTTTAAAGAAGCTAAATCAATTTCAAAACTCTTTTAGTTTACGCAGAAAAATTTTAATCATAACGATTAGTCGTTAAGCTAAGTCTAGTTAATCCTGCATTTCAAAAGGTTTTTTAATTCTATCACGTAACAAGGAATACATTTAATCCTTTCCATCTTTTAACCGAAGATCAAAAAGTTTTCAGTCCAGAATCCTTTATCAAAATTGAAAAGAAATTGACTAATTGATCACAAAAAATTCTGGGCTTCTGAGGCATTATTCTTATAAATTAAACTGATACAAAAAACGTGGTACATGAGTTACGTTAAGGTATTAACTTTGTGGTCCAAAAGGGCAAGAATCTCGCATCCAATAACAATAACTAATATCTATGGAGTGATGTGTCAGGGCAGTTAACTCGCTTTTGCAAAGGCTGTATCTGTATATGTAGAATAGGGAGGATGAGTGAAGGCTCACAGCTCTTAGGCCACATGTGACCCATTGTACATCCTCCCGAGGAGTTGTCCTCCTAGGTCATCGTCCATCCTGTCCTTTTCAGGAAGCTGGACAGGTCACTAGGAGACATCTCCTTTATATCGGCAAGTGAAGGCCAAGACTCACCGAACACACACCTCTCTTATTGACGATAACTCCGGACACTCGCATAAGAAATGCCTGATAGTTTCATCTTCCTGTTCACACATCCTGCATGAAGGTGTGTCCACTAGCCCCATAGTATGGAGGTTTTTTCTTAGTTGACAGTGGTCAGTCAGAAATCCTACTGTTGAATGTAGGTTTTTCCTGGTAATCGCCAAATATTTCTTCGGCGCCAGCTTCCCAGGGTCGCCCAGATTGATCCTGGCAAGACTGCATCCTTCGATTCCATCTCATCTCTTAAGGGATTGAGCGTGAGTGTAACGTTTGGCTCCGAAATTGTCGAAGTGATCAGGCCGTAGGTATCACTGGGTCCTCAAATTTTTAGTCCAGCTGCTTCCCTGGCTAAAGAATCAGTAATGTGATTACCTTTACTCCTGTCGTTCCCTTCAACCCACCTCAGGATAATATTGTTATCTGCCGAGGCGTTAGCTGAATCTTGGTGGCACTCTAGAACTAGCCCCGATATAACACTAGAACTAGCCCCGATATAACACGTTGTCTGCTCAAGGTCAACTATCAGTGCAGATTGTTATGTTTTTGCCAGAAATTCCTTTTCTGGTTAGTTCTTTTGTGACAATTGAGATATCCGCCAGTTCTCTTTGAAACACGCTGGTATTGTTTCCCATTCCCCACTTAATCCTTGAGCCACGTCCACACCGAAAGCAACACATAGGAACATTATGTTTATGTTGCTTGTTTCTGGAACTTGTTTCTGAATGTTGCCAAAAGTTTATTTAAGCTCCTCGTTGTTTACTGTTGCAGCAACAAAAGTTCTTATAAGTTGTTTGTTTCCATATTTAGCGGCAAAGATCAAAGGAGATATAGAAACATTGGTAAACATTTTTTGTTTCTTAACGGTATTTTTATCAGTGTGGACATGTTGTTGCTTGTTCCTCACTAGAAACTTGTGTCGTCAAGCCGACGCGTCGTTGCCGAAAATATAGCTCAACTTGATTTAGTTTATCAACAATATATACATTATAATGAAAAACATGCCGTTTAAATGGACAACAGAAAATATAATATGTTTGATTGAGTTATACCAAATCAGTACTACTCATACGACAAAAATTTTTTACATACCAATTTCCAATACATTCCGATATTATATCATCTTTCTAATGAACTTAGAAGACGTATGACACCATGTGAATTTCTGTCTAAAAAACTTGGTCTAGTTCAACATTCACGGACTCGTTTATTCTGTTTTTGTAAAATAATTACAATTGCAGCTGCTGCTGCCTGTAAATCTTCGACGCACCACATTGTTAAAAACTAGGATCATACACTGCACTGGTGTAGACACAACGTTTCCTGTTGCAGCAACACAACGAAACATTCTCAAGAATGAGTTACTTTGGTGTAGACAGAATGTTAACGGAACTTTTGCTGTTGTTTCTGTTTCCATAAACAGGTTGCGGCAACCAGCAATAAAATTTTCCTCTGTGTTTCTTTGGTGTGGACAAGGCTTTAGGCTTAGTGCTCTGGTGTAAACTCCACATCCTGAGCTTTCTTTTATTTTTGAGCCATCTGTATTTTTGCAATGGCTACAAAGCATTGCTACTGTACACCAAGGTAGTTTAGCATTATGGATAGAATACATCCAACAGTATACTTTTATTGATGCATATTTAGTTACAACTTGATATTGTTCTATGTCTATCTAAATTTGGTACAATTTCACTTATAAATTTTTATTCTATCAATTTCAGTCCAAATGCAAATAAAGAACAAGACATTCCTACCTCACCGTCAAAATTTAGACCAAAATCTTCTTCCCAAAAACCACAATCTCCATCAACTGTGCCTTCTAATCCAAATGCAGGAGATTCCATCAAATCTTCTTCCAAGAATCAAACCCAAACTTCAAAAATTCATACCGAAACCGTAAGACTGTCACCTGACAAAAAGAAGCGTGTGTTCAGAAGATCTTCAACTCCATCACCAATACCACCAGAAAAAACAATAACATCCAGTAGAGATCAATCTCCAAGTTTGAACAGTAATTGGAGGAAGTCCGAGTCGAAACTCTCAGCGGATATGAGTATTTGGAATTCTACTGAAAATGATCCCGCTTTTTTCATTGTAAACGATAGGGTTCCGAGTAGAGGAAGTGTTCGACAAAATTTATATAAGGAACAAAGGTGGATGCCAGCTTGGTATAGTGGGGAGAATTAGAAAAAAATATTTTGTATATTATTGGAATTAATTATAAAAAATATTGGAAATATATTGGAAAATTTGTAATATAGGCTTAATATAGTAGGAATAAAATATGCAGGGAGTTTCAAGTATAGAACGCTTCAATTATCTCGGGTAAGGCGGCCGATGTAATGGTGGTATTTAAATTGTTATCAGATCTTTTCTTTTTCCTGAATAAAAATGAACTTTATTTCAAATAGATAACCATGTATATTTTTTGACTTTTGAACTCCTTAATTCTTCTTAACCTTGTGTGGTAATCCTATCTTTTGATTCCTGAATATTGCCAGGTTTTGTTTCATAAACAAGGCAACAAGCCAAGAGTCATGAGTGGAAATGTCCATCTAAGCTCCGGTGAAAGAGAAAAAAAACAGAGGATCAGAGATCTTTCTCTAATTCATTGTCATGTGGGACTGGAAAAGCTTCACAGTTAATTAAAATATCACTGTCTCGGTTAAACTTTGTAGAAAGATACGACAGCAGAATATTTGTTATCTAATCGATGTAAATATGGAGATAAATACTTCCTATCCAGTGACGGTATTGTCTTGACTTTTTATGTAGTCCAGTAAATGAAGGTAGTAAATGAAGCTCCTGAAAAGTCCCTGAAGACTTTACTTTGGGCTCAATTCGTAGGTCCCGGCAGGTGTTTTAAACGAGAAAAAAGTTAACGTGATTGAGTTTATGATAGGGGGGAAATGGCCCCCTAAGCCCTGGTAAACGGATTTCTCGCTAATATCTGGCTAATCTGGCTATAAATTAGAGAATTTTTTTTCAGATAAAAAATGAAGATCGTCTTATTATCTACAAAAATGGTCCCTATAATTTTTTTTCGAAAATTTTATAGTTCTCGAGATAATGAGACCTAAAAGCCCCCTCATTTCAGCTGCTGCTCTGCCTGTAGGAATTCTGTTGTCTATACATTAACTTGTAAGCGGGCGGACGAATTGTTCCATATTTCGGCAAAAAATTGACATTTTCCGATGATTCAAAGTTCATTACAATGGGAAGACCCGTAGCTATCATTCCATGTGACTTGCAGCTCGTTCGTACTTGACAAAAATATTTCAAAAAGCGGTCAAAGTTTTTTTCCACAATATTTTGAGACCATTTCATTGATTTGTTCATATTTTTTGGAAAAATAGTCTTTTATCCTAATTTTTTCTTAAAATGGAACCTTAGGTTTGTTCATTTACATTTTTCAGCCTATTTCGGAGTTCTGTACAATCTGTGGAACAAGCGCGATTTAAAAACTTATCATTATATATATTGCTTTTCAATGCACATTATTTTAAAGCTTAGAGTGTCTAGTTGTCGAATGTACTTTTCGATTTTTCATAAAATTTAATCAATCTCCAGAAATCAGGGAAATTGATCACACCGGTAAAAACCGGACTTTTTTTTAAATAAACAAATCAATTTTTCACCAAAAATATATTAAAAAAATTTCTGAGATCATTCAAGACGTCCTAAGGTTCCATTATAAAAAAAAATTAGGATAAAAGACTATTTAAAAAAAAATGAACAAATTAATGAAATAGTCTTAAAATCTTGTAGAAAAAAAACTTTGACCGCTTTTTTAAATATTTTTGTCAAGTACGAACGAGCTGCAAGTCACATTGAATGATAGCTACGGGTCTTACCATTACGATGAACTTTGAATCATCGGAAAATGTCAATTTTTTGCCGAGTTATGGAACAATTCGTCCGCCCGCTTACAAATTAATGCATAGACAGCAGAATTCCTACAGGCAGAGCAGCAGCTGAAATGTGGAGACTTTTAGGTCTCATTATCTCGATAACTATCGAGTTTTCGGAAAAAATGATAGGGACTATTTTTGAAGATAATAATCTTCATTTTTAACCCGAAGAAAAATTCTCTAATTCACATATTTAGCCAGATATTAGCGAGAAACCCGTTTTACAGGGTTTAGGGGGCCATTTTCCCCCCTTCCGTAAACTCAATCGCGTTAAGTTTTTTCTCGTTCAAAAACACCTGCCGTGATCTACAAATTGAGCCCAAAGTGAAGTCTTTAGCGACTTTTCAGGAGCTTTCGATATTTTCAGTTATTGTTACTGGACTAATGGTGAAATTAACAAATTCTCATGACCCAATATTCTGAGTTTTTCGGCAGTTTTATCCCGTCCTGGGGTTGTCGGCACTGAGTCTGTAGAGTCGAAGTGGTGTGGTCCAGCACTACATTGTACGGTATTCGAAACGTGACATCTCCATTTTTTAATTGGTTGCCAATTCTTTTTTTACTACTTGACGTCCTTAGGATATTGCTTGTAAAATACTTTTTTTTCAGTTTTTTTTTTGTATTTATTTCTCATAATTACATTTGTATACAAAGTAAGTATTGACATATTTTATATTTTCTGTCTGTTTTGTGTCAAATTAAATTGTTCATTCCATTTTTAGTGCCAGTATTTATCCAAACCGAATGCTATAACCACAGAGCTAATGTGTAGTACTACCATGGTACTACCAACTGTTACCAACAAATGTTAGGGATTTGAGAGTAGCCAACATAAATTGACTAAGAAGTGTAAATAGATAATATTAAAAGCTATCGTTTTCTTTTCCTTGTTGTCGCCGAGAATGTTTTACTGTTTGTGGAAAGTAATATTTTATTAAATAAAAATGTTGTTGGTTTTGTGTATTAATTTTATTGAGTTTTACAATAATCTCACATTTTTATAATGACAACAATTACATGATAATTTAAATTGTTATAAAACTATACAATAATCGGTAATAAATAAATCAACATATAATATATATTTTTATTTATATATCACTCGTTAACAAGCGTGTAGGTATACACTATATTACTAAATTTAAAAAAAGTATAAAAATTCTCATATTACAAAAAGTCTATAATAATTTTATATTTATATTTCATAAACGTAGTGTATGTAATACTTTCAATATAAGTAACGTTGGACATATTTTTCACGATTTGGCCAAAGAAATTTGATAATATAAGGTATATATCACATAGTTTCAAGAATGGCGAAAATTTATATATTATACGGATAAAAAGTTTTTGGTTTTTTAAGTAATTCTAGGCTACATTGAATTTGAGAAAAGTTTAATAATTTATTTATTTTCATATATATAAGGTGTAAAATGAGAAAGGACGCCGGATGTATTTAGAAGACTGATAATTATAATAAAACGACTGATAAAGGGTGCAACAACATGAATTAGTTGAAAAAATGGCTTCGTAGTAAGTAAAATCCTCAAACATTGCTTTTGTAACTGGATCCATTAAATACTAAACTTTTCTTGTAAAAATTTTGTAGAATACTGGTTGAATAGAAAGTAATCAAGAATACCTAGACATGGAAACAATATAAAAAATACTTAAGCAGTAATTTTGATAAAATTCAAGATTAAACTCTGTATTAAATATATCACAGTATATAAACCACATTATTTATTAAAATTTGATGGAAATTTGGGCGTCTGATATTGGGAACGGTGCTAATATTGACACTACAAGAGTTGGTGATTTAAAGAACTGACAAAGTCATTCAAGAAAAAATTATTCTAGATTCAATTTTCGATATTTATCATGTCCAAAATGAAACACGAACTAGGTATATGTTTGCAAATATAATTATTTAGAAATGAGATAATAATTTTATAGATGCATCAATTTTGCATTTATGATAACATACATACAATCGAGATTCGATAATTAACCATAATATGGTGTTTGAACTATTTAAATTTGGCGCCCTTACAATAATTTGATCGCCCACGCATGTGCGCTAATGGAAGCGGAGGTGAGGGAAAGTAACGACGTCCCTGCCTACCTAGTATGAGTCACTGGTTGACATAGATTGAGAGTATGCATCAAAAGAATAAGAGCGCTTTCAGACGGGACACTTTGTGGCCGGCTACTATGTCTGAGAAGAATCGCGCGCTAAAAATACATTATTCCTTATCTGTGTCTCGTGTGAATGCGTCTATTTATACTTTGGCAACTTTATGTGAAGCCGTGAAAGAAATACAGTCGAAAACATTCGATATTGCCACGTTTAACTATGGAAAAGCTAAAGTGCTAAGTATGTACTGATGATAATTAGAAAAGGGACTTTTTATTATTAACAATATGATTAAACGTCAATTCTTTATTGTGCTTGTTTCCTTGGATTTTTTCTATAACATTATTTTTTCAATTTATGAATATTAAAAGATGAACACTTTTCCGAATTTGTTATAATGGGCTTCTTCAAGCTCTGGCAGCGTTGAACGAAAACCACACCCTCCGAATTACATAATTGGTGATTTTTATCGAAAGCTGACTTCTTATTGGCAAGCGCGTGCATGTGTACGTTTATGACAGATACCACCATGTTTCCTCACCTCTTACCGATGCCCCGTAGTTTCAGATAAACTTGCCAAACTATATATTATTGTATTTTTAGTTTGGAAAAAGAAAACAATGTTTTCTTGACAAAGTTTCGTCTGAAAGCGCGCTCCAAATCTAACAATATTATTTTCTGTATGATTTGGGTTAGGTTTTAGCCTACATCTGGTGCCTCTTGAAAATGAATCTATTGTAGTGGTCCATTTATACCATAAAATACTTTGAGTTTGATCATGTTTCATTTGAAGTCTGAAGTCCGTTTTTGTCCACGTCTTCAAAAAGATCAGATATTATAATCGGTTGGTGGGAAAATAATCAGTTCTATTCTGTGCTGGGGAATATGTTTATATTTTTACGTTATACGAATCTATCCCCAGGTAGCAAGGTTACGTGAAAATGACGTCGAAATATGGTTATGAAATGACTAGAAATGACCAGTTCAATGACGTGGATACGACGTGAGAATGACCTCCTAATGTCTCGAACCAATGATGTCATTTATATAACGTGATTTACACGTGATAAAAGACGAGATTTTAAATTGTTGTATGACGTGATTTTGACGTCCATATCACGTTAACTCGCGCAGTTCCAAAAAAATCAATGGACTTTAATTTGCTTTATTAAAAAATACCTATATGAAAATAAAGCAATGTATATTATTATTTTTATAAAATTAATTCATCCAAGCATGAGAAACAATTGAAATGAAAGAGCCTTATATTGAGAACCTTAAAAATGATAATATTAGCGGTCACTCCTTTAAATATTCGCATTTTTTCAGTTCTTATTGGGCTTTATTGAAATCAACTGAAAAATAGGATACAAATATTTATAATCTTTGAGAATATATAGGAACTACAACTAAGTAAAATAACGCACCACAACTATTCGACGTCATTATCACGTCGCTTTTTGGTTATCTGTACCTTTTCGACCAGTAGTCACCAATTATTGACATCATAATGACGTGCCCTTGCTAGCTGGGTCGTGCTGCAATACCATTTGGCAATTTTCAATTTCAATAAAAAATCGAACTATTCCGGAATTGTTTAAAATAAACTTCAGTTTATGGACGCACTGTATTATACACAATATACTTCTTAGAAAAATAATAATGTGGTTTATGTATCTTCTGTTATTATTTTTAAACTACAACCCTGTGTACATCAATGAATATGTTTCTTATACAGTAAAACCTCTGCTTCGTTACGGTATCCATTAGAAGAAAATAGATGATTTTGATCATAAATTGCCTGAATATGTGAAATAAATCAACAAAATCCTTCACTATTATGCAAACGATTTTCGTTGTATTTTTACTAGTCAGTACAGGGTAGATGCTAAACATAATTTGAACGAAACAGTTACAAAAAAACTGTAGGGATGAGTGAAAGGTTTTACTGTAAAATGTAATATAAAACACGAAATATGTCGATATATATATTTTAAACACTAACAAATATAGACTAACTACAACCATTGAGTAATAACCAAATTTCATGTATTTTATGCTCCTTAATATCATTGGCTGTTGACCACATTATCTATGCAAACTTCGTTATTACTGCACTCTATCTATTGATCCACAGACTCCTCGTTTTCTTTACTCTACGCCTAGTAAGCGCATGAGACATCAACAGTCGCTTGTTCCACTCCCGTCCACACTTGGTACGACCGTCAAAAAGCGTACGCAGATATTAAAAACTATTTTTATTACTCAATTTTATAACCTATTCTAAGAAACTTTGATATATTTTGTACACATAGAACTTTGGACATGATTAACTATGAAATACTTATTCTGGTACTTTTCAGATTGGTCGAATTGGATTTTTGATATCTTGCTTATTTTTAACTTAATTTACTTGCCTGGAAGGACTGTTGAGGTGAACTTATTAGAAGGACATCAATGGATCTTTTTTTTGCGTTCAATTATTAAAGGGTCCTTCTGGATATTAAGATTCAATAAATATCGCACCGAGAGATATTTTTGGTAAAATATTAACCGTGATGAATCATTTAATCTATTCAAATATTGATATTTGATATGATTGAAGTTGTAAAGGACAGTTCAGCTAAGATTTCTTTTTACTCAAGTTGAACTCAAGAAAAATTTGGAATAGGAAGTGAACATTAGAAAATTTACCTTAAATTCAACCAAAAATTTCACAATTGCGTTTCCATTGAATTTTGAGACATAAAGTGAAAATATTAATCTCCACTAGCTAAAGGTTTTAAAAAATTTCACCCTCTATGTAAATAACCCCATAGACATTAATGCAATAGTCTAATATCAGTGGTTCTGATAGGAATATTTTTGATACTTCGGCGACCATAGCCTATATATTTTTTAAAATATCACAACAAATTACACACTTAATTTGAATAATTATATATTTATTACAACAATAATGATGTGGAGATATACTACAATAACGTTAAATACATGAAGAACCAAAATATAATGTCAACTCTTTCGTCATTGTAGTATATTAGATCCTTCAAGTTATAATATTTAAGTTTTATTTATAACAAACATCTTATATACATTGGTACGTGCAAGATATCTTGCTTTTACAGCAAGAAGACGGCGAAAAAAGAATATCACGAACAAAATGTTTCCAAC
This sequence comes from Galerucella calmariensis, assembly GCA_910591675.1. Taxonomy (NCBI): domain Eukaryota; kingdom Metazoa; phylum Arthropoda; class Insecta; order Coleoptera; family Chrysomelidae; genus Galerucella; species Galerucella calmariensis. The sequence goes on along the minus strand of CAJUYG010001624.1, from coordinate 23,666 downwards.
AGAACACCTAACCTCAAACTTTGACTATTCTAAGTGACAGCGAAATAGAGTTGACAAGTTGACACTAATGAAAGTCGCCCTGAGGATGAACAATTTTTTGAACAAATTTAGATTCGTAATTTTTTTTGTATTGATCGAATGATTCTTTTTTATTATAAACAGTAAGATATAGCTTTTAAAATACCTAAACAATTAAAACAACGATGAAGAAAGCAGAAAATCAAAATTAAATAATTTCAAACATGATCAGAATAATGATTAAGAACCACGTGACGTGCAAAAAACGCTGGGCGACTGTCACATGAAATCATGTAAACTTGCCCTAGAGGGGATGTCCACATGACGTCACAAACTATTTTGACAACAGTCTGGTGGTGAAACAATCAACAAAGCGTTCGGAACACGTGGTACTTAATAGTGAGGTTATGCTGATTTACAATGATAGATCGTGTTCGAGTTTAGTTGGTTTTGCTTCATTGTACTTTTAAAGTTATTTTAATTGTTGAGCTTGCATATTTAATAATATATAATACCTAGTTGTTTGTTTGATACTTTTTCATCGTGTTTATTGTTTTACCACCGGGGTATTGTCAACTGTCAACTGTCGTGGACATGCCCTATAGCAACATTTTGGATAAATGATAAATTAAAAAAATTAAAAGGTTAGGTTACGTATAGGCTTGAAACTAAATATGTTAGATCCGTCTTCAATCTATATTATATACATTAAACTACAAATTCAATTTACGCATGTGCAGCAGAATAGATATACTAATATATGAACTCAACTCTGTATCGGTTTATTCCTATACCAAATTCATATGAAATAAAAGGGTGGCGCTAGTGTAGCGAGATTAATGTAGGGAGCTCTTACACCCGTATGCATAGTCGATCGCCAGCGACTCTCCGAGGGATGGCCAATCGCCATGCAATAGTTTTGATGCAGAGTCAAGCGCCAGAAAAGCAACGAGCGCGCAGTAGTTTATATTTTGGAGAATCGCCGGCGAACAGTGGGAGATGGTCAGTAGTACCTCCGGCAAACTTTTTAAGTGTTTGAAAAATTATTATCACGTGTAAAAATAAATGAGCAGTTTTTTAAATTACTTTTCAAATTTATATTTGTTTAGTACTAAAACCTTAAGCATTCGACAACGCTCGCCAATTCCTGTCTTCTCAGAGTACGGTTTTGAAGCTATGGATCGTGATTTAGAAATTTTGTTTATAATGTGAATAGAGATATTTGTGATTTAGAATTACGTGTACTTCGCAGGTGATTCAGTAAATGATACTGCATATAACAATCATAAAACATAAAATAATGTGGGCATAGTATAAGGAACGAACCAGTAGTATAACTCTCATAAATTTCATTCATAAATTGCCAGAGCTTTTGGTAACCTTGAACGGATCGCTTTACGATTCATTTTACCATATGCGTAGGTGCATACGTTTTAAAATGACTTGAACCAGTCTTGAACGTGTTAAATGTTTTTTCTTAAATGTTGTAGAACAGTACACTGATGATTTAATAAAACAATAGACTTGTAAAAAATATTTATTGGTTTTTCCATATTACAATTTTCATTTTGTTATGATTTTTTAAATTTTTATTGACAAATTTTATTGTGTAATATAGTCGTACCCTGAGGAAAACTTTTATTAAATATTTTATTGGAAAATCAACACAAGGATGTACAAACTCTGTTGTTTGACTAATATTTATAATTGATTCAACAATATTATCTTCCGTAGCAACTTTCTCAAAATTCATTTGGAATAATGTTTATAATAATGAGATGTATTGTACAAAATTTTCATGCGGCATATTCAAGTTTCCAAAAGTATCCTTATTCGTATTTTCATAAGCTCTAAGGTAACAGTATAAAGACGAATCGTCTAAATTCTGATACGCTTGTGAATACGTCTTACATACGCTGCATGTATGAATTTCCGAACATTTTTTAATTAAATAACCACAAAAGTAGCAAACAAAATTCTTTTCCAATAAATCATTTGTCTGAAAGTCTTTGGGCATTGCAGTATTTGATGAAAGAAATATTGTTGGAATAGCCTTTTTTAAAAGAAGTTTTCCTTTATGAGGTTGCATAATCATGTCTGGTTCAAAATGAGCACCACATAAACGATGACTACTATTGTAAAGATTTTATAGTTTTGTCATCAAGTCAAGCCTATCGCATGCTTCGAGCCAAACGTTAGTTTTGGAACAAAAACAACAAATTAAATCAATGCATGAAACTGAGGCTCATAAATGTAATATGAAGATCAAATAATAAAGTATTATACTAACAGTTTCTCACCTTTCTGAATCCTTTGGAAAACGGTAAAATTTTCCATCACAATTATAATATTTATTGTTACATCCACGAACTACACACACCCTACCCGTTTTCTTCTTTTTAATGGTATCCATTGCAAAAAAAATGCTTATAAACTATAAAAGTAATACCGAAAACCCGTAAAAATATAAGCTGTAATAAATAATTTTATTCGCAAATTCACCGCTGGCACTTTGGTTGGATCGCAGCACAGCACTGGCCGCCGGATGAGATGCTCATCCGAACGACGGCAGTGTAACGTCACGAGATAACATACTGGTTCGTTTCTATACTGTGATGTAGGTACATCCGTCATATGGAAAATCCATTGGAAAGATATAGCGATATGGAATTTAAATCAAGATACAGATTTAGAAAAGATGTTTTGCTCAATATCATATTACCAATGATCGAGGGTCAGGAACCCATTACTAGTTTGTGGAGATTTAAGAGAATTGAATCAATCAACTATTAGCCGAGTGATCAAAAGAATTACCCAAAGTATTGCAGCTGCAGGTCAAAATTACAAAACAAAACCATTCTTTATCTGCACTTGTATATTTCACTGACCTTTTCTTTAAGACACGACACCCCTTTAAGACAGAAAGTAAACCATTAAATGATATGAAACCGATTACGGCAACAAAAAACACGTGTGTCAAAGCAGGTGTGTCTTGTAAACAAATGAGTTACGCATGCTTAAGCTGTTTGGTGAATTGCCAGCGAGGAGAACGGAGAGAGATCGATTCTGCAATGCAAACTAAGCACCGTGACTTCTCCAGCGACGCGCTAAAGCGTTCGCCGGGAGACCCTCCGGAAGATCGCTGGCAATCGACTATGCATACGGGTGTTAGAGTAAGATAAACAGGAGAGACCGTTGCTACAATTAACAATTATATATGAAGAATCCGTCACTCAACAACAAAATAAATAAGAATAATGCTTCGTTTAGAAGCGATGTGTACTGAACGCCTCTGATATGTGATCAGTTACCAAGTAGCCAGCGTTTTTTATGTTCCATATAAAAATCCAGGACAGATGTCGAATATTTCGAAGTGACAAGTGAAAATCCAGTTTTAATATCAAATTTTGGCGTCGACAGCGCCTCTGATGATTACAGTGAGCCAGTGTTAAAAGCGGTTAGTATTTGGATGGGTGACCATTGAGAAAATACTCACATAAAGCATGAGTTATAATGTATAGATATGTCGTCTTTCGTATGAGACTTAAAACCGAGGCACTGAGTGCTTGAATGTTGGGTTCGATAAAGAACCCTACCACTGGTTGGAACACTAGTGAGCTCTACAAAATTTTTGGTCAGGGATAGAGTGCTCCCGGCGTCGGTGATTACCTTGAGTTGCAGAAACCGACCGACGAGCAATAACCGAATAAAAAAACCATCTGATATGAGATTTGTATTTTTAGGTTAGCAATGAAATCGTTTTTGTGAACGTATTCTGTAGAATAATCGATGCAGAGTTGGGTGAAATTTAAAGTACAATTTAAAATTCATACTTACTTTGCTCAAGTTCCTAAATAGTCGCGCGTCAATATCTAGCCCATGACAAATGTAGGCTTCATTATTTCAAATGGAAGCCGTTTGACCATCGAGTTTAATGAGAAAAACAAGTATAATGGAGCTATTGCCCAAGACCACAGATACGAATCCCGGTAAAACATCGAACGATTTTTAGCTCCGTCGGCAATGACCTTGGACCTTTAACTCGGTATGGCCGCGATGTTGACAGTTTAAAATATTTTCTGAATTTCTTAGCAAATTGCACTGTTGACTCGGGGACAATAACAATTTTTAGTGCCGGATCTAGCTTTTTTGGAAGTTTCCACTAAATATTTAAAACAGCGCCATGAATTAAAACAATAATTATAATCGAATATATATTTATGTATTTATTAAATACCTATATGTACATTCCTATGATTTGTTATAAATAGTCATTACTCTTGGGAGATTAATTAATAAATACATTTTTAGATAACAGCCGTCACCGTTATTGTGCATGGTTGCCAAGGATGTGGTTTGTGGAAAAAGTATATATGTATGGTATGATGTTTATACATTATAATCTTTTTAATTGTATAATTCTTTTAATGTTAATGAAATTGATTTGAAACAAGTAATTATCGAATTTTTGTATCTGTATAACTATCACATTTAAAAAAATGCTTATAAAATATTTGACCTATGATCATAAATTGTAGGAAATATTATGCAAATTGACAACCCTGTTGAGAAATTTCGCGAAGCAGCCCGAACGTAGTCAATATAGGACGATGGGTATTTAAATGTGTATGTCCACCCATCTCTCTCTCTTTTTACTGTTCTCTGTCAAGCTTTCATATCTGTTCTCTTTATAATCTGTGCCAAAACCCAAACTTGCTAATCTATTCTATGGGAGAAATTGAAAATCTTAGAATTTTCACGGAACTAGAACAATTAATTTATGGATGCCACGTACATACTTGGATGCATTCCTGGGATACTACTTTAACATCAAAAAACGTCATACAAATACAAGCGATACTAAACGAGGGTTAAAAGGTGAAAAAAAAAACAATTAACTAATGTATTCTGAAGATTTTGCTATCTTGGTAGATATTAAAAATATTAGTAGCATACATTTTACTTCATTTGTCAATAATTTTTCAAATTTAACTTTCAATGCCCCCTGTAGCATCGACTAGCAAGATTAGTCCTGGGCCACAGCCTTATTCTACTTGTATTTCACATTTAATTCGGTGGTAGAAAGGGTTTCCATTTAAAATAATGAAGCCTTCAAGTGTTATGGGCTACCGGTCTATTATAATTAATCTCGACGTCACCATAATTGTACTTTCAATTTGATTCAATTAATTATGACTTATCAATTATTGTAACAACTACTTTAATAGACAATATTAATATTGTGTATATGAAAAATGAATACAACAATTGCATTTTTTTTAGGAATATATTCATATTTATGAATAAAATGGTAAAATATTTTTTCATCTATAGTCTACGGACAAGTAGGAGATAATTTCTTACTTATGAAACATTTTCAAAATATATATTTTAGTTAGTACTTTTATAGAAAAAATACTTTTGATTAAAGACCATTTTCAGGTCGAGATTTGAAAAAAGTACGTACATGATTGGTGAATATGTGTTTCGTGGCATTTGCGATATAAATTACGCGAACGAAATCAACGATTAAAACCGCGCGATCGTATCTGCTATAAATTCTATAGTTTCTGTACATCTTATATCTAAACCACGGGAACGAATTTCACAAATATGATGTTTCAAACCAGCAACGAACGATATACAGTCGCCAGGATCACACGTTTATAACCTAGCGTCTCGCTAATGTTTCAACTTTGATAGATATTTTCGAAAAACAAATTTTACAAATCTTTTACTGTTTTTTTCAGAATTGTGTCTACATTGTGTCTACGTTTTTGAACCAAACAATTGAAAAATTATATGAAATAGTATCAAATATTTCCGCGATTCGCAATATGAACGATATAAACCGCGCGGCTATATCCTTGATTATATACACTAGTCTCTATACTCAAGGGTTATATTCACCAGATTGATCTATACATTCTATATTTACAATAAAACATATCTCAACAAATAGCGCAAAGAAATGCGAATATTAGAATTCAACAAAAATGATATTTCAAACGAACAACAAGCAATAGAAAGTCGCGCGTTTATAATCGTGCGTCCCGATTTAGTATCGCAAACATGTAAAACACCTAATAATTAATAAGTGGGGCATGTTTATCAAATGGTATTAATAAATATACTATTTAGGACATCGTACATTCCTCAGTTCCGTTTTGGGCATCCCTCAGTTGCTGTTTGGTCTTCCTTGAAGCTCGACGTATCAACGATCTAGATCGAGGCTTCGATAAAGTATCTTTTTGCTCCGATGGTCCCGGTTTTTCTTTATCTAAAGCCGGACTAGCGTTTCTCCTACCCCCTTTATTAACATAAGCACTTGAACGCCTTTTCAGACCTCCCTGTTCGTCGGTATCGCGAGGCAGTATTCGTGAGAGCGTCAAAAACGTGCGAAATATTTCTTTGATGTTTATATCGTCCTTTGCTGAGCATTCTAAAACTTTGATTCTAAAACAAAAAGTATCACGAAAATATTTCAAACACGGGCATCAGTTCCTTTGCATTAGATCAGACTGCATCAATAGTTCGGGATAATAAAAAGGTCATGAAAACTATAGAGTTTATATAAACTGTTTTTGACTAAATTTCGAATAAAACTGATTTTAGAATTTCAACACTACACGACACGTCAAGCAGATTTAAATTAAACGTGAAATGTTTTTCGAGTGTATCCAATTGTGTTGTTAGCCTGTCAAAGCCTTTGTGTTCCTTTTAACAGTTTACTGGAAAGCAATTAAAAGTACCGAAAGAGACTTTGTAAAAACAAATGAATATTTGTACGTGGAAGTGAAGTTTGTTAAAAATTAAAGTTGCTGGAAATTGCGGAAAATTCCTCCAACAATATGGATTAATTTTAAAATTCATTCAGATCAGTGAATCTTAAAAAAATTTGAACACTTGTACGTTATTTTACCTAAAGTTTATAATTGGGATGTTGATTGACCTAGTTTAAGCGTAAATATGGAAATATTGGGAAATAGTATATTAGACACCGAGGTGGGAAGAGTTTCATTACTGTCGAGAGGTTAGCTATTATCTCGAGACAGGGGGTCTAGTTTAGAAATATTTCACTAGTGAAACTTCCCATATTTCGATTGATTTAGATCAATCCAAGTTTTGAACTTATTTCATGTGTGAAATAAAATTCGAATTCGAAAAAATTTCACCAATTTAATTCGAATACTGTTTAGCTGTCGAAATGCTTATTTCAATTGCGAAATGTTGATTTATGTGGGGTTATAATCATATTTTGTGTTGCGATTTTGTCAGATACTTTGTGTAGTTCTAACATGCCTCCTTTTAGTTTGAGTTTGACTACCTTTTTGAACCTTTTTAGTTACTCTATATACTAGTAATTAGCATGGTAATAAGCAGTTATTAGTTAGACGAGAGTGACACGAGAACGTTTTATATTTTTCGAATCTACATGGCAAATTTAGAGGAACTGCATCAAATAATGTTGTGAAACTTGTGTGGAGGATGATTTTTTAACTCCAAAAACGGTGCTTCATCATTTTAGACACGATCCCTTTACTGTAAGTGACCGCTAGTTCCTAAAAGTTTACAGACTTCATAAAGAAGCTGCTGGCGAATTGATAAACATTGTAGATCCATATTTGGCAGCTCATATAACAGCATCAGTTATGAACAAATCCACTAAGGTGGGAAAGAAGTTGTACCTTCGTCAAGAATATGAGACATTTTTTTATACATATTAAGATATAATAATTTTAAGTAGTCTTCGCTTCTATTGAAGTGGTAGTTACCAAACTAACATCGGGCTGTATTTCTACTTTTGTGTTGTGGTTTGTAATAATAAAATAATAACGTATACCTATGTGTAATTCAATTTACTAAATCTATATAAATGTTACCTATCTCTTGAAAAATCCCCAATAAGTTATATTAAGGTATATCTTAATTTATTATTATTATATTTTTCACCTCACTTTTAACCTCAATGATTCTTCTTTCTTTATTATTCTTTTTTTTACGTTTGAACTAATATGAGGGCTATTCCGTTGTTGTCAGATTGTGTCGTTCGATTGAATTCATTTAAGTGAATTTATGATAATTTCGTTTCACTATAATTCAAAACAAGCTATAGTAGCTATACTATTTCGATGGCGAATTTAAAATCGGAATATTTCACTTGTGAATTCGATTTCACTGATTTTCAAAACTTGACCACCAGGAATGAAACTTCCACCGAGGTTTGTATACTATTTTATTTACATCTATCATATCCCGATCAGAATTAATAAATCTTTGTTCCGTTCTGAATCCAAATGTAGTGTTTCGGATTTGCAATGAAACACTTTCGAAAAGTACCAAAACCAATTGACAGCATTACATGTAACATTGCGACAAACTAATTTTCAAATACTGAGAAATTGAAAAATCGATCCGCTGGAATTAAACTGATGA
>CAJUYG010001624.1:0-15202 GCA_910591675.1 Galerucella calmariensis | reverse complement strand
AAAATAATATTATATTGCCAATACATAAAAAAGGGGATCAAACACTGTGCAATAATTATATTATTATGTTTAGCCCAAACCAGCTTTAAAATACATATATACGAGAATATAAGAGATCCGATTAAGAAGTCATATAGAAGCAAAATTAGAAGAGGAACAAGCAGCTTTCAGACCAGGAAGGCAAGCAAATGATAATATATACATTTTAAGAAGACTAATTGATAATACAATTGAAGCGGGAGAAGAAAGGTATTTAGCATTTATAGATTTGAAGGCAGCTTTTGATACAGTAGAAAGAGAAAAAATTTGGGAGGTATTGGAAGACTTAGAAGTGCCGAAAGCTCTAATTAATATAACTAAAAGTACATACGAGACTGTCAAATTAAGAGTGCGAAGATCTTAAGAGTTTTCAATGAAAAAAGGTATAAAACAAGGTGATAGCTTAAGCCCACTGTTGTTTGTTATTATTATGGACAAAATGGTGAAGGAAATAAAAAGACAAGGAGGAAATCTGGACACGATAATAGGGTACAGGAACATCGTACCGGTCAGACTAAGTAACCTACTATACGCAGACGATATCGTACTTATATCAAAATCGAGAAATAAAATGCAAAAACTAATTAACTTACTGGCAAGAGAAATAGAAAAGATGAAAATGACAATAAATACAGAGAAAACCAAAGTAATGACAGTAAATGGAAAACAGGGGAATAATTACGAGGAATTGAAATGTAATCACAAAACATTAGAAAGAGTAACAACCTATAACTACCTAGGAAGTATTTTAACAGAAGATGGAAAAATAGACGCAGAAATTAATAACAGAGCAAATAAATCAACAAGATTATATTATTCCTTAAATCGAACATTACTAAGCCATAAATACATTGATATGAATACAAAGATGGAAATATACAACAAAATTACAGTACCAACTACAACTTATGCCAGTGAGAACTGCGTACTGCAGAAAAAGCATGAAACAAAAATAAATGCAATGGAAATGAAATATTTAAGGAAAATAGCAGGAAAAACGAAATGGGACAAAGTAAGGAACGAAGAAATCAGAAGCATAACAAATCAAGACCCAATAATATCAAATATTAAAAAGAAACAACTGAGCTGGTTTGGCCACCTAGTAAGAATGAAGCAAGATAGAATAGCGAGAAATGTAATGGAAATGGGAATATCAAGAAAAAGACAAAGAGGAAGACCCAGGAGGAAATGGATAGACCAGATTGAAGAAATTGGAAAGAACAAAGGAAAGTCATTACGAGAGATGAAGGCATTAGCCAGGGACAGAAAAGAATGGAAAACATGGGTTCAGGAAGAGCTCCAATCCGACGCCTGAGAAGGCATAAGGATAAGAGAAAGAAAGAAATATATAGTGTTATACTGGTTTGGTATATTCCTAACAAAAAATAAGTATAATTATTCAAGTTGAGCTATTGGAATGCTTTTTGTGATAAAATTCAATCATGATTTACTTTTGCGTTTCAGAAATATTTGAAACGTTATTACCATTTTGTTACGTTTTGTCTAGGCTAGAGATCTGCGAACTATCCCAGCCTCTGAGCATTATTGAACCAAACGGTAACTGCACCCAATGGCTGTGGTATAAAAAGTGTAGACTTCGAGTATTTGATCTTCGATAATCATAAATTTGTCAACCACTGACAGTTTAAAATCGAAATAATAAAGCACGTACGTTTTGGAACTATATTTATAGTACGATCAGATAAAATTACTAGCCCCGACTATATATATATATATATATATATATTTTTAATTCGATTCTTAGAATTTATCATCACTCGGTATATCTTAAACAAATTTTGATCGTAGCTTGAGTTGAATTGAAGTTTGTTTGGAAAATTTGTTAGTTATCAATTAAATCTGGTGTATTCTCTTCATTAATAAATTTTGGCAAAATATTTATTCAAAACTTACTTTATAGCTAAACCAGAGTGAATTTGTTAAAATAATTAAACTATAATAATGAACCTGTCGATTTCTAGTTGGAAACTCACCTCAACTTCGGTAGTTCGCAATAAACCCATTCCGAAACATCTTCTATCGGAATTTCCCGGTGAGTAGACGTCAAATCCAATTTATTACCAGCAATGACTATGGGTATTTCCTGAAAGTCCCCTCGCTGTTCCCTAATTTCCTCAAAACATTGTTTGACACAGTCCAAAGAAGGACTCGAAGTTACGGCGTAAACCAAGAGAAAAGCGTGTGCAGTTGCTATACACAAACGGCGCATTGCAGGAAATTGCATATCACCGGCTGTATCCAATATGTCTACCTATAAATGAAATAATTAGTTTAGTTTATGTAATTACATCATTCAATACTGTCATACTCATTTCCACATTGTGTAAACAATATTTTAATTTTAATTTTAACAAGGTATTTTGAAAATAATTCTTTTAAAATCCTCATAATATAATAAATATATGAAACAATAATATTTTTTTTTCTCAATTACAGTTTCCTGTAACTTGTCATATTTAAGTAAAGTATGTCATCAATGGATGTCAAGATAATGGGCTAATATAACGCCTTCCAAATTTGAAAATAATTCGTCCAGAAGCTCTACACAAGAAAATACTTAGTCAGTTATTTTTATAAACAAGAAATAAAAGCATATATATATATATACATAATAAAGCACAGTTTAGTTTATGTGTATAGATTGCAGATAATATTAAAGTATCCAGATTTTTAAAATTAATTATTTTTTCATAAGAACTATATACCTAGATAGAGCAAAAAATGTCAATCTAATGTTTAATGAAAATGCCTTCTTGTGATATGAAAGATTCCAAAAACAAGTCAGGATCTGTGAAAAAGATTTTGTTCCTAAATAATCATCATGAGCTAAGAAATCTTTGGATTCAAAATAAAGTAAAACCAAGTGGAATAACTTTTCTTTAATATCTGTAAAATTGAACAGTTAGTTAATTAAAATTATTCTTATTGCTCAATTTGCAGCTTCACTTTACTGCAAATAAAGTTTTTCCACTACTATAATTTATTTATATATTTATAGTTGAATTTCTCTATTAGTGGTCAATAATTTTTTCTATTATTAACCTGGGTCAATAATGGACAAACTCAAATATTTTAAGAAATCAGGGATAGTAGTTCAACAAAAACTTGTACAACATAATTTTGCATATCCAGGAGATTGTCTTTAAAATATTTTCTGCTTGAAATTACCTATCAAGATAAATTTATTTGAATAAAAATATCATAAGTTTAAAATTCGCGCTTAACCAAAAATGACTGATGACATAACGAGTACGTTCATAATATATCGACAATTGACATTAGGGGAGACCGGGGCATAACGGGCTACCGGGGTTTAACGGGCACTGCTACTATTTTGACGAAACAATTGCATAGATGCTCCGAAATTCGAAATAATATACCTTCTTATACTAATTTCATTACTTGCGTACTGAAAATTGAAACAATCGTAATATTTGAATACAGGAATAGACCTGGTAATTGATTATCTGGAGATTTCTGACTTATCAGTTACAAAAAGGTATGTATATTAGTTCTATTAATAGTGTTCAGATGAATTAATGAGCTTTGATTACTTATGATATATTCATGTTATTTAAAAAATGGCGTCAGGGGCATAACGGGTGGGGTAAAATGAGCACCTGCCCATTTTGCACCATGCTACTTGAAAATATAATTTAAATTAAACGACTGTTTTTTTCTTATAGAAAAAGGAGATATAGTACGTACATACAAAAAAAAAAGAGTAAAAAGTAGGCAATCTTGGGACAAAAATTTTATGAAAATGCTATTAAAGCAGTTATAGAATCAAATAGTGGATGTAAAACTGCTGCAGATCAATTTGGAGTGCTACGAAAAAGTTAAGTTGAGTTAAAATGTTGAATCTGTATTATAAAATGTTGTATATCCAAAATTAAAAAACATTAAGTGCATTTTTTTCCAATTCAGGTCCTCTTCAATTCATTTTAAACTTTATGCTTATTATGCCCCTTTCAAGTGTCCATTTTGCCCCAGCTGATGGGGGGGAAATAGGCGTTTGACAAAAATATTAGAAACTGTCAAATGGTACTTTACACATTCATTTTGAAGAATGATTGATTTTTGTAGCTTGTTAAGTAGTTAATACATTTGTGAAATACTGTTTTCCTACTGTAAACGGATAAGACTTTATTAAACAACTTGCTTAAAGTGCTCATTATGCCCCGGTCTCCCCTATACTTGTCAGTCAGACGACGGAGTAAACGATTCTCGTGGTGCGCTTGTGAATTATTTTTAATTTTTGTCTTGAATTCGGCTAGCAGTGGACAACATTGTATATACACCATGGTGTTGAAGACATTCATAGACCTCGCACCTTATTCCGCTCGTGGCCAAGCCACTCGCGAAATTATCTTGGTGCTCGGTCAATAATAATAGTCTTCACCACCTTGGTGTATAATATACTATTTAAATTTTAACGCGGCCATAAATGGTGTATTCAGAGTCATTGCGCCACTCTACTCATACTCACTCTGAACTCTTATAGCAAACGCTATCTTTAGGATTATTATTTAGTAATATTCGTAGATATCTCTTACCTTAAGAGTCATATGTCCCAAATCGTATTCTCTGTTATATAAATCTTCTATGGTACTTTTGTATTTACTTGTGTATGTGTTGGTTAAGAATCTCTTTACTATGGAGCTTTTTCCTACACCAGGTCCTCCCAAAATTACTAAGCGCATTCTTTCGTAGTCCGACATTGTTGTACTGTTATTATTCATTCACTGAAATAAAAAACTTCGAAAAATGACGAATATGGCTATAATTTTTTTAGTCAAACCACAAATTTAGTACTATTGGGAATTTTTACGATAAAAAAAGATTAACTTATTCCACTGGCAGTGATTATCAACATATCCTTATTTATGGTTAGGGATATCTCTAATGTGCGAAGAACAGCAAGACTCTCTCTTATGAAAGAACTGCAAATTGCTGGTGGAAGCACGTCCGTGTTTTATTTTGTTATAGACAACTCCTGCACCTACGCATTTTGATGTTTTGGAAGCATCTGTATATATTTTCTGGTAGTTTCTATCAACCAAGGTGAGTCTTTGAATAAAATTGGTATGTTTAAAGTGAAATTTTAAAGTTCAAAATCTAATCGATTGAGATTTCCAGTGAGAGATAGTGTTTTGGGTTTAAAAAAGACAGTTATTTTTTTGTAAGCTTGGGTTATTCGGTTCGGAATAATTTCAAGTGTATGAATGTTTTCATATCTCTCAATTGTTTTCAAGCTGCGAGTATTTAGAAAAAGAATCGGAAATGATTTTATTTAAAATACTTCTGTTTCGATTCAATTTGCATGTACATTTTCCCTACAACGTTTAATGAAACTGAAACAGTTTATTAATTGGTTCTAATTGAATTCGTTTAAGTATTTTAACAAACAAAATAGGTATTCAATGTGAATTCTGGTATCGACATTCAAATTAATTAATTATCCACTGTATTCAATTTGGCTCTTTGTGTGTGTAACAGTGCATATTATACAATTAACTGTTTCTGGTAAAACACCCCGAAGCTCTTTTTACTTAAATAATGAATATGAAACCCTGTACTGACAATAAAGGTAGCTACACAAATAGTCGAAGGTATTAATAGTGTGTGAGGTTGTTTGTTACTACTAAGAGCGAGTATTTTATTTATATTTCTTCTTTTCAGTATTTCTGCAACTTCTTGGTTCCAAGCTTTCTTAGGTCTTCCTCTCTTCCTTTTTGTATTTACTCGGGCTTCCCACACATCTCTGACTAGTCTGTTGCTCATACTTGTTTAGTGTCCAAGCCACTTGAGCTTTTCTTTATCTTAAATTCGAGTATTGGTTCTACCTCCAGTTCCTTTCTCACATCCTCGTTTTTTATCCGATCTCTTCGCGTTATAACCCTCACTCTCCGCAAATATTTCAATTCCATTGCTTGGATTCGACTTTTTGACTGTGACAGTATCTAGCTTTCACTTCCATAAGTAAGGATTGGCCGATAAACTGTTTTATATACTGTGATTTTGGTTTTTGCACTTCATTTCCGTTTTTATTTATCTTTATACCAAGGTATTTAAATACGTCTACCTGCTCGATTTCTTCTTCTTGTATCCTTAAATGAGTTTCTTTATTCTCAGATCCAGTGGTCATCACTTTTGTTTTATGTATGTTTATTTTCAAGTTCTTCCTCTTTAGTTCTTCTTCCCATATTTTTAGATTTCTTTGCAAATCCTTTTCGCTGGGTGCACAAATCATTAGGTCATCTGCAAACGCACAGTCAGACAATGTTATTAGTTTTAACCTGTTGTATCCTACATGTATCTTTTTAGTGTACGTTTTTGTTGCCCTAATGATGTCATCCATCACAATAATAAATAATAGAGGACTCAGTACTCCACCTTGTCTAAGTCCGTCTTTGACTCTGAATATATAGATTATGTATCCTGACGTAGCTGAAATTTTGGTTGTACACACTCCTTATTCGTGTGATTAGACTCTTTGGAACCGATCTTTGTTCCAGGCTACTCCATACTGTTTTTTGTGGTACACTATCGAAAGCTTTTTCAAGGTACAAGAAAGCCATATAAATTTCTTTTGTTTGTGTTTTTTCTATCATTTGTTTTTTCGTGAAAAGTGGTATTGGGTACTGTGTCCTTTCCTAAATCCGCTTTGTGAACCATCCAGCTCTATTAAGGATCTTAATTTATTTTCCAATATGCTTTCATATAACTTGGAAACTACTCTCAATATTGTAATACCTCGATAATTAGTACATTCTGTCGTGTCACCTTTTTTATGTATAGGTATTATTATTCCTATGTTCCAGTCGTTGGGCACCTGAGAGGTTTTCCAAGTTTTATCAGGCTTTTTCAATAGTAACTGTCTCCCTTGTTTTCCTAGGTGAATGCTCATTTCTGGCGTGATTTTATCATGTCTTCCAGATTTTCCCCTTTTTGTCTTTTTAATTGCCTGCTCGAATTCCTCAGCTGTTATGCTTTCATTTCGTTCATTATCTATTTTTATTCCTGTTTCTATCATATCTGATGATACTTCTTGGCCATTCCTGGGTTTGTTGGTTTAAGAGTTCTTGAAAGTATTGTTGCCAGCACTGCATCGTCTGAAACTATTCGGCTCTTCTTATTTTTTACTTGTTTTAGTTCTACTGTTTTGTGGGGTACAAGAGAAGATCACGATGTCTCTAAGCCTAGGGAAACATGCTACTGTCTTTCAGGCAGAGGTACTGGCGGTGCAATGCTGTGCAGAAGAGTTGATGAGACAGAAGGTCGATAACCAAAGAATCGTCATCTACTCCGACAGCCAAGCAGCACTTAAGGCGATACGCTCATATAAGATAACATCAAATCTGGTGTGGGAGTGTCGGAAGGCCCTAAACAGACTAGGTAGTCATAATAGAGTGACCCTAGCATGGGTACCAGGCCACCAAGGAATAAAAGGCAATGAAAAGGCTGACGAATTAGCCAAGCAGGGAGCAACGGAGGTCATGATAGGGCCAGAACCTTCCTGTGGAATTGCAAAATGCCTAAGTAAAGAGAGCATCCACAAATGGATAAACAACCAGGCGTTGCGCTGGTGGTATGAAACCCCAGGACAAAGACACGCATAATTATTCCTTAAAAGCCCTTCGACAAAACTGTCACACGACCTACTAAGTCAAAGTCGGGAAACGACGAGGATGATGGTGGGAATGTTGACCGGACATTGTAGGCTGAGGAAACATATGCACACAATTGGCCTTGCAGATGACAGCATATGCAGCTTCTGCCAGGAAGAAGTTGAAACCGCGGAGCACATACTCTGTGAGTGCGAAGGCCTAGCAAGGGTGCGGTTTCACCTATTCGGAGAAGAAAAACCGAGGGCAGAGAGCTACGCAAAGGAGGCGGTATCCTGGCTATTAGGTCTAATAAAAAGAATAAAGCTAGATATTGAGCTCTAAATATAGGGAGGACCACAATAGATCTGCAAAGGTCGCAGTGGGATAGGACAAAGAGCCACTCCAATTCTAATCTAATCTAATCTAATCTAATCTACTGTTTTACTTTTTCTCAGGTTTTTCAATACTTTATAGAATAACTTTTGATTTCCATGATGGTCATATTCCATTTTTCTATCAAACTCTTTCCATGCTCGATTTTTTGCTTCTTGAAAAGTCGAACTCCATTTTAATATCACTTTCGGATGATCTTAATCGATTAGGTGATGGCTAACATAGTAGTGCACGGTATTATTTGAAAGTTAAACCTAAAGTATGGCGGTTCGCTTCGCCGCTGATATGAAATTTTTTTTTTGTTTTTAGTTTTTTTCCACAATTTTTGTCTAGAAAGCATTTAATTTGAAATAAAGCAAAGTTATTTGTTTCAAAAATTTTAAAAAATGAACTAAAAACAAAAAGAAAAAAATTCATCTCAGCGGCGAAGCGCGAACCGCCATACTTCAGGTTTAACTTTTAAATAATATCGTGCACTACCATGTTAGCCTTCACCTAATCTATTAAGATCATCCAAAAGTGGTATGAAAATGGAGTTCGACTTTTTTAAACATAACTATCCATTTTTTTATTGAACCAGAACGAATTTAAGAAAATAAAAAGTGCATTTGAATTTATTTTTCAACGACCTTTCCAAATCTGTTATTATTTTTTATGAACGCTATTTGGTAAAAAAGTTAGCTCGCGTTTGACAGTTTTGTACAGGAACCCCTATGTCGCATCTTATAAATAACACAGTGTATATGAAACTTACGTCTTTTTCTGATTGACATATAATGTGTAGAAATTTCTCTAATAAGTCCAACATCGATTTCTAATTTTCTGCAAGTGACAGGACATTTAAATTATTTGCGGGCTTATGTTCCGAGTTTATGAAGAAAATTAATCAAGCTAAAGCCTAAATTGCGGTGAGATTGTATTAGATTTTGCTTAATCGTTTTACAGATTTTCCTCAAAAATGTTAATGCTGTTCGTTGGGAAGATAGATTTGGTTGAACTTCGTGCAGATCCTCTTGGATATCTGTAACAATATTAACAATATTAAGGTGGATTTATGCAAGCAGAAATTAAAACCAAGATTAATTTAAAACTAAAACTAAGAAGATAAAACCATGTTATTTTTTAATTTAAATCTCAATTTCTTAGTTTCTTGCATGAGCATGTACGTGTTATGTAGATGTTCATGCAAGAAGGTAAAAAATTGAGGTTCAAATTGAAAAATAACATGGTTTCATCTTCTTAGTTTTAGCTTTAAATTAATCTTAGTTTTAATTTCTTCTTGCATGAATCCACCTTTAGTTAGAAATAGTGCACAATAACAAAAATAAGAACAAAATTTTAAGGTAACGATAGAAGCTAAATACAATATGTCTAAGTTGGAGTCATATGGAAAACTTTTAGAACTCTTGTTCTTTACGTTAGGTTGGAGCGAAGCGACAGGGGGTAATTCGCAAAAGATCTGACCGTTACGTTGCTGCGTTATGTGCCTTGAGCCTCTCTCTCTCTCGTTAACGAATCAGCGATTCATAGACTTCGGCCGGGAATCGAACCCTGGGACTCCCGCATGGCAGGCGAGCATTCTACCACTGAACCACCGATGCTACATTAAAATTCTATGCAAAGCTGGTATTCGCAGTGCTGGTGATATACTTGAATTTATTCGGATACATTGTTTACTATTATTTCCATATTTTTTTACAAGATTGGTCTATTTTAGAACTTTAGTTCTTTACGTTAGGTTGGAGCGACCGGAGGTCGCGGCGCAAAAGATCTGACCGTTACGTTGCTGTGTTATGTGTTTACGAAGCAGCGATTCATAGGCTAGAGAAAACTGTAATGCCGCCATATATCGATGTCGCGGGTTTAAATTTCACACAAAGGTTGATAATATAATACTATAATAATCGATTGTTGATAAACGATTAGGATTTATACCTTACAGTTACGCACGTCCATTTTAAACTAAAAAATGCTGGAAAGATTTTAAATTAATCGATAGATTGAAGAAAAAACCGGGGACAGAATTTTGTAACGAAATAATTCATCTACTACTCCACAACTACAACTTAATGATATTCGATTGTTAATTACTAATAATCGATTATTAATCAATTGATAATAATCGATTGTCGATCGATTGGTAGCAATCGACTTTTAATCGGTTGGAAATATTCGAATATTCATCGATTATATACAATCGGCTATTAATCGATTGTTGATGAAGGATTGTTGATAATCGACTATTTAATCTATTGTTGATAATCGATTATTTAATCGATCGTTGATCGAACAAAAATCATCGATTATTAATCAATTGAGGATAATTGATAGTAATCGATTGTTGATCGATTAGAAATAATCTATTATATATGGATTGTTAAATGAAGTTTCACAATGAATCGAAAGATTGGTGAGAGGTGGGTGTAAATTTCTGGTTCCCGCGTGACGTAATTGCGCGGCTCGGACGCTATTTGGAGTAGAAAGCAGGATACCGTGAGTAAGTGTATTGTGAGCTTACTTTAATAAATTATGTTTTTCATATTTACATTAATTACTAAAACTCAGATTTTCAAAATTCCATAACTCAAAAACGGTACAAGGTAGGGGTAACATAAAATATTATATATTTTTGAAATCAGAAAAAAACGTACATTACAAAAATGTAAAAATATACAGGGTGTCCCATTTAAAAAAGAACTTATTTTTTGTATCCCCTTAAATTTGCACGCTACTGAACTTTTGATAGAATATTAAGAAAATTCAGCTGTAACCCAACAACTTTTATATGAGACTTTTTTTTCTAAAAGTAATGATAGCGATGATAAGGGGTGGGTAATTTATAATGAATAACCCTGTACATGAGAAAATGTCGATAGACTGACTCAAGCTAAATTTTGAAATCCATCCATAAAACGCTGAATAATAGGTGATAATAGGGGCTGGAACAACCCCATCCATAAAGATACCCACAGAATTTATATCTGCGAAACAGGATTTTGAACTCACACTTTTAGCAACAAGAGTGAGTTAAATCAGGATAAAATACATATTAAATAAATCTTCAGGTAATCATTTTTATTGCATCTTAATTTAGAGTGGATTTAGATTCAATTCGTCTTACGTGATTGAATTATGGCATTAATTGATTAAAAACCGAGAGCTTTATAGCCCGGGGGATTTAATGTTTGATCATTAATGCCAAAATTATATTGAGAGGAGGAGGACAGAAGTGTCCTCAGCAGTGAACATATTAACTGCAATCCAAAGACATGCCCTCCTTGGTATTTCTGGTGCAATGAAAAGCACAGGAGCGGCATCAATGGAAGCCCTTGCTGGACATCCTGCTTTGGAACTTTTTGTTAGGTCGGAGGCGGTGATGGCAATTCTTATGCTGAAATCAGGAGACGTATGGTCCCGAACAATGTTTGAGAAGGACACACTTGATAGCATAACACCGGAGAACATATTCACTGAGCGAGTGAATATCATCATCCCATCCAGGGAACAGGTTATGCATCCAGGTTATTCTGGAGAAATCATCTGGATTCAAAACTTACCATGGCTCTAGGGTTGGTATAAGTGGACCTAGAAAGAAGCTGTCTTTTAGCCTTGGTCGATACACAACTGTGTTTCAAGCGAAGACGATTGCCGCTATAGCCTGCATTGATGAAAACATCAGATGATATACCATACAAAAAATTAAAATTTTCACGTGACAGCCAGGCTTTGCTTAAAGCTATCAGCAATCCAACAACTAGGTTTAAACTGGTGAAAAACTGTAAAGAGTTCCTTAACATGCTGGCTAGAGACAACAAAGTGTCTGGGTGCCGGAACATGAGGTGATGGCAGGAAATGAAATGACAGACCAGCTAGCTAAAGAAGGTTCTAAGGGACCCTTCACAGGTCTGGAACCGTTTTGTGGAATCACAAAGAATTACATAAGAAGGGAAGTCGGGAGCTGGCTAGTTAAGTAACACCAACTCAAATGGAGGCTGACACAAGGACACCTCCATACTAATTCCCGGTTGCACCAGCTGAAAAATAGTCCGTTGAATCGGCCGATCAACCGTAAATCGTACCTTTCGTGTTGCACCACCCAAAAGCAGTCCGTTAATCGATTGATTTTACGGATAGAATTAACCGACCGTTTTTGGTAATAACCTTAAAAATTACACATTACACAAAAGACCGAGATGTGATCTATTCAATTTATTTAACAATCAACAATTTAAAGCAAGATACCGTTTCTGTAAAGAAACAGTTAACCAGCTATTGTAAACTATTGGAGAATATTTAATACGTTCCGAAAAAAATAATGGAGTGACTTCTATGAATCAATTAATAATAGCGTTGAGAGGTACTATGCCACAGATTGATTTCAACAAATGCTGGGTGATCATATTATTAACATACATAAAATTACAGTGTGTACAATAGTGCATCGAGTAGGGCACTACATAGCTTTACTAAGTGATCGCTTCATTGGAATACCTGGAACAAATGAAATAATCGGTGCGTGGTAAAACAACAGTTTTATAGTTTTGCTAGATTTCCTGGTGTTGTCTAACACTCATATTAAGATTTTGTTGATAGAAATCGTGAGGGCTGGTTTTCCATCAATGTCTAAGTGATTGGTGATATGATATTGAAGATTCCACATATAGTAGCAAGCTATCCAGGATCTGTACACGATAGTACTATTTATAACGATAGTTTAATTCGTGCTCGGTTTCTTGATAATGAATTTTTCAGCAGTAATTTGACAGGCAATGGAGGGTACATGTGCACAAACTACTTAATGACACCACTATGTAACCCCCAAACACAATCCCAAAATAATAATCAAAACTCACATACTAGTACTAGAAATGGTATTGAAATACTGTTCGGAATTTGGAGGCGACGCTTTCCTGTTTTATCTGCGATAATGCAAATATAGGTTGAAAATGTATCAAGGGTAATCATTGGCACATCTGTATTAGATAATTTAGCAATAGAAAACGGTCACATTTTTGAAATTTATTGGGATCAACATATTGAAAATAAAATTGGAGTTGAAGGAAGATATTTTTACACCATCTTTACTCCTACAACCCACACAACACACTCGTGACATTTTCTGTTCAATAAAAAATATACCGTAATAATTATTAAATAATTCACTGCAAAGACAGTCCAGCCGGTATACTAATAACTCCGCTCGTACCTTCAAACTACAAAAGACACACGGTATCTGTCTATCGCTCGATTGGGAGCTTCAGGATACCAGAAAAGACGGAGACGGAGACCGAGTGAGATGGACATCGAGCTGGGAGGAGCTTAGAGTGACCCTACTATTCCTTTGTTTATATACTATGACCACAGTATACCAAAACAACCAGTAGTGCATCTCAACTTCGCGCATCGGTTGTGCGCAGTTCGCCATTTCGGTTTAGAAACCTCTCAAGTTCGGCAAGAACGGCGTATATTCTACTTCGGCTTAGGGACAGTTTAGTTTGGTTTAGTCGCGTAAGCAGTGGCGTAGTGTGAATTAAAAATTTTTGGAACTTTAGTTCTTTACGCCAGGTTATGTTTGAGCGACCAGGGGTCGCGACGCGAAAGATCTGACCGTTACGCGTTACGTTACGCTACGTTATGTTACATTGCTTCGTTATGTGTCTTGCTTTTGCGTACTTGTGCCTCCTTAGTCTCTCTCTCGTTTACGAAGCAGCGATTCATAATAATAAATATGCTCCTACCCGGATTCGAACCCGGGCCGCCCGCATGCAATGCGAGCATTCTAACCACTGAACCACCGATGCTATATTGAAATTCTATGCAAAGCTGGTATTCGCAGTGCTAGTGATCTACTTGAATTTGTTCGGATACATTTTTACTATTATTTCCATAATTTTTTTTTGCGCGATTAAGGGGTCTAGCTACTTTTCGAAATACAGGGTGTTGAAATTTTGAAAACTTGAATGTTTCAATTCGATAACTTTAAAATGGATGGATAAATTGATTTGACATTTGGCAGGTAGTTTTTAAATGTAAAAGGGCATATTTTGAAAAAAATTGTAGTTTGTGCAACTAGTGTGGATATGATGGCCATATCGCACGAGGACGAAGATGGAGCACGACGCCGTAGGCGGAGTGCTCAATCGTTCAAGTGCGATATGGACAATCCACACGAGTCGAGCAGCATATTTTTTCTACGACCCACTTAGGAAAAAATCTAGAAAATAAAAATTTCTATAAACTGTAATATAACTTCGAATTAAAAATTTAACAATTCAATTTTATGTTTCCACTAATTTTGTGGTAAACGAATGTCCAATTTGTATAATGCTACGGTTTCCTTTTTTAAATATACGAAGCTGTTATAAGTAGATGTTGCCAGTTGGACTCCCTCATGGAGGGTACTGTACCATTATCTATAATAATGAATATTCTGCTGAATATTTCAAACGTTTACCTGTTGTCGTTATTAATATCAAGTAGAATGATTATTTAAAAATAAAATTAACAATAAAAAAAAAATTCCTTGCGGGGAATCGAACCCGGGTCTACCGCGTGAGAGTCTGGTGTACTTACTACTCAACCACCAAAAAATATGCAAATTGTTTATCTATAACGTCAGATGTATTACATAAATTTTGCTCAAAAGGAACTAAAGTTCCTACCGTGTGTCCCGCGACACGTTCTACCTTTTTTTTTGAGTGACAGTAATCAAATAAGATGAATAAAGTTAAAGCAGGTGTATATAACAAAAAGTTTTTTTAGATTTCCCTGTTCTCCTGTTTCATTCAATATAAATTAATATAATATAGGAGTTCGATTTTATTATACACTTAAATAGAAATACACATAAATATAAATTTCAAAGAAGATATTGAAGAAAGAAAGCAAGAAATTTATTGATCTTTACAAAAAGGTATACAATGTTATGCCAGTTACTTCTATAAATAAACAAACCCAACATGTTTAGACACGTCAGTATACACTGAAAGTTTAAAATTAATTTACATAAATCCAACATGATTACATTTATTTTACAATTAAAATGGAATTTTATTTATTTAATTAAATTTAACCGAGTGAAGAGTGAATCAATCTTCATATGAAGATCTGGGCCATTCAAAATCGAATACCTCCCCAAT
>CAJUYG010001623.1:44126-59815 GCA_910591675.1 Galerucella calmariensis | reverse complement strand
ATTGCTGCCGACTAGAGCGTTTCATTTTTAGTTGTATAAAGTGAGTTTTCGAAAATTTCATGACACCATTCGAAGGCGCTAGTGTTTTGTGTTTTCCAACATATCCTCCGTCTCCTAGACTATCCAGGAAATGCCGAAATTGGGTCATACTGACGTCGTATTCGCTCAATGACGTCATTATCTCGGGGGATGAATAAGACAAAATTTTCATTCTGATACTGGATAAGAATAGCCCTTGGGAATTCTCTATGCAGAGGTAGAGTTCATACACTATATTATGTATTAACTTGTAATTGAAGTTTCATCCCTAATCTGATACAAAAAATTCGAAAATATTATCCCATTCAACAATAATTAATCTCCCTATAAAGTACGTCTTATCCATGAATTACCTGAAGACGACTTTGACCGTAGAACTGAATATACAGGGTGTACCAATCTTACGACAAACTTCGGTATATGGGTTATTTTGAGAGATATAAAAAAATGTTATTAACAAAAATAGTGGATATGCTGAAGGTCCATATTTTGAAATTATATCGAACTATACAGAGTGCTGCATAACTCCGTTACAAACCAAACATATGATTTTTCAAATGGGAACCCCTGTATATTATACCAAATTCGGATTGGTTACATTTTTTTGAAGCTTTTGATATGAGGTTTTGCCACGTTGTACAGAGTCCTTCAAAAGATATGGACACGTTTATGTGAAAATCGGAGGTAAATCAACGCTCTGTAGCTTGTTGTACGTTAAATAAAAAAAAGTATTTTGCCAAACAGAGTTTCGTAACATGATGCAATACCTCCGTATCCTATTAAATTCCAATTATATTGTTTTTTATATACAGGGTAAACGGAAACTCGAACCTGTCATTCTGCTTTCAAATGGAACACCCTGTATTTTATAGCAAAAATAGAATCTTCGATTATGTAACTTTAATTTTATTCTTGTCAAGCATTCCCTATACCCAAAGTTTATAAAAACAGAGTTATCTGGTAATATTTATTGTAAACTATTATTATTGACCTATTATGTGAAAGCAATAAACGTTGTATGTAACAAAAAATCCTAATTAATGATAAATTTTAATGAATAATTCATTCCAAACAAAACTAGCTACCAAAAGTATAATCCTAACCGTAATATTAAGCTGAAGGTTCAATGTGTTCACCGTTAACATCAATGCAATGCTGCAGAATAGTTCAGTGTCTACACTTCCTGCCAAATATAAAATGAATACGTAAGTAAGCACTTACATTTTATTTAGGTGTTTTGGGTTAAATCTTCAATTTGAAGTCAGAATTCTACTATTTAATTATTTCCAATTAGTAATGAATCACCCTGTATATGAACATACTAACGATTGATTCTCAAGTTGAATTTAATGGTGATTGGGTAGATATCTCCAAGTTGGTAGCAGTTGAATCAAAATACGATAAACAGCGAGCCTGGTACAAAGTTGTATCATTATATATTCGGTTGTCAGCATTATTTTATGATTTAGAATTAAAAAAATTGATTATTTAGTAACATAAGCATACACGAGTACGATACTGTTTCCACAACAGCGGCAAAATTTAAGGAAACATATATAAAGTCTTTTTATAATAAATATAAGAACAGTTTTCGAGATATTGAACAGATAAAACGTCATGGGACACTTTAGCCCAATCAAAGCAAACAAAATATCTGTGAAATGCCGCAAAAATTACAAAAAACTTGAAAATTCAAAATTGAGTATTTAAAAGGGTTGTAATTAATATGAGAAAAATTTTACGATGCTAGACATGCAATTTTTCGGAAAATCGCTAAGTAAATTTTTGTTTTTTTGTTTTTTCACCCTAATTGTTTAAATAGTGAGATTACAGGAAAATGTTCCAATCAAAAATTGTAGCTAATACAATTATCCACAAAATTTGTCTGATTATTTTTTTTGTATCTGCATGATTTTTCAAAATATACGAAATTTCCTAGTAGTATTTTTGAACATCAATATTCAATTTTTTAATTTCACGATATTAAGTAAACAATGGAATTGAGACAAAAAAAATTCCCAATGAAATGTGTTTCAAAATGGGGTATCTACAAATACATTGAAAAAAATTTTCTTTTAATGTATTATTGATTTTCCATGCAAACTTCTAATAAAAATCGTTTTTTTTACCAAATTTCTCTAATTAACATTAATAAATTGAAAAATTAAATTATATAACATAGCGTACTTCAAAGATTATGGCGTAATCTTCAAATTTTATTCAAAATTTTCTCTTGTATTTGCATTTTCCACAAATACACATACGATTTTCCACGTGAACCTTAATTGAACCTTCATTTTTTTGATTCCACTCCATATTCATTATTGTTTCAATAACAGACTCTATTTTTAATGTAATTTGTCAAAATTTTTGTTGTTAATATTTTATTATTGTTGTTGTTGTTGTTATTACGCGGCGGCGCGTATAAGCCGCTCTCTCACCTTTATTTGTGCTCCCTTCTCTCTCACCTAAGACATAGGTGTGTTCTTTTGTATCGCGATCACTTCTAAATAGTTTCATTATAAAGTTCACAAATTTTAAGAAAATATCATAAACACTATAAAAAGTTATAGAAGGTTTGCTGATTTAAGTATTTATTGTAAATAGTTGTCTATTATTTAAAAAAATGGATATTTACAGAAAAACCGTATAGTAGTTTCGAAAGTAGACACTTCAAAGTGCTCAGTGGTGAAGTTTCATTGAATTATATTAATTTCGAAAAAAGATATAATTAAATGAAGTCTAAAAAAAAGGTAGAACGTGTCGCGGGACACACGGTAGGAACTTAAGTTCCTTTTAAGCAAAAATTATATAATACATCTGACGTTATAGATAATCAATTTGAATATTCCTCGGTGGTCGAGTAGTAAGCAAACCAGACTCACGCGGTAGACCCGGGTTCGATTCCCCGTGAGGAAGTTTTTTTTATTGTTAATTTTATTTTTAAATAATTATTCTGCTTGATATTAATAACGACAACAGGTAGACGTTTGATATATTTAGCAAAATATTCATTATTATAGATAATGGTACGGTACTCTACATGAGGGAGTCCGACTGGCAACATCTACTTATGACAGCTTCATATATTTAAAAAGGGAAACCGTAGCATTATACAAATTGGACATTCAAGAACTGTACGTTTACCACAAAAAAATTAGTGGAAACATAAAATTGAATTGTTGAAATTTCAATTTGAAGTTATATTACAGTTTATAGAAATTTTTATTTTCTAGATTTTTTCCTAAGTGTGTCGTAGAAAAAATATGCTGTTCGACTCGTGTGGATTGTCAATATCGCACTTGAACGATTGAGCACTCCGCCTACCAGTAAACACAACCTACCGTCCTGACAACCGATGCTGTAAATAAACAAAAAAGATCAATCGCGCAAAAAAAATTATGGAAATTATAGTAAAAATTTATCCGAACAAATTCAAGTAGATCACCAGCACTGCGAATACCAACTTTGCATAGAATTTTAATATAGCATCAGTGGTTCAGTGGTAGAATGCTCGCCTTCCACGCGGGCGGCCCGGGTTCGATTCCCGGCCGAAGCATATGAATCGCTGCTTCGTAAACGAGAGAGAGAGCACACGCACACAAGCAAGGCATATAACGAAGCAACGTAACATAACGTAACGTAACGGTCAGATCTTTTGCGTCGCGACCCCTGGTCGCTCAAACATAACCTGACGCAAAGAACTAAAGTTCCAAAAACAAGTAAAATTAAGCATGCAAATTTAATAAGCATTTGTTCAAAATTCGAAATATTGATGTCTTTGCTTTTATAACGATAATGTTTTATGCTCATTTGCAATGCTAAATATAGAAGGAATTATCTCTGGGATGAGTATTAATTAAATAGGAATTATAATTGTTTTTTGACTTTTTAGCTCTAGCTTTTTATAAATAAACTGATTTTACAGTTAAGAAATAGACTTTTTCAAATTTGAAAGTATTTCTATCTGAAAGCTGAGATCTTTCTCTACATTTTACATGTGTATATTTAATTTTTCAGAATGTAAGCCCAAAATTATTAACTTTAAATCGAACGGTTAATAAATTTGGCTCCCGGACCGTTCGCGCGTAACTACGAATTTACTAGCACTGACATTAATTTTATCTCGTAAACTTCTCAATTTACAGAAAAACTTTTCAGATAAAATTTGTGGATAAATGTGTCAGCTACAATTTTTGTGTTAAATATTTTTCTGTATTTTCATTATTTAAACAATTAGAGTGAAAAAACATCACACACGAAATTTACTCAACGATTTTCCGGAAAATTGCATGCCTAGAATCGTAAAGTTTTTCTCATGTTGAACACAACCCTTTTAAATACTCAATTTTGAATTTTCAAGTTTTTTGTATTTTTTGTGAGGCTTTATGTGTACTTTGACTAGGCTACTTGGTAAAATAATAAAATTATATTGCTACAAAAAAAAATTACAGTAAGTAGATAAGTTAATTAAATTTCTGCCTGGCAGTATTCCAGTGGATCAATAAACTTTTGTTGAACTCGATTGATATCTTATCTTATTTTTTATTTTGTTCAATAATTTTGTAAACATTTTTTTTAAAGAGACACAAAAATAGATCCTATGGTGACCACTCAAATTGTTGTTTGTTATTATTCAATGTTCGTTATAAGACAGATAATCTTATTCAGTAATTCATTTGGAGTCATCTAAGAATAAAAAAATTGAGCAACACAAGAACACTATCTTAATAATCTGCAATGTAATTATCCAATAAAACTCCCAGACTTGAATCCGATTGACTAATAGGTACGTCTATGGAAGGAAAGTATATATCTTCTTAACTATGTCCATTTAATAACCAGGAGGAGTAATTTGAAAAGCCTTACCCACACCACTAAAAATTGATGTGCATTTCCGGTTTAATGGAAGTGGTACATTAAATTTGATAGCATTTTTGAATTGCTTGGATCTTCTTAGAAGGGTATGGGCAGTTTCATTTAAAAATATTAAATTGTTGAGGAGATACTCAAGTGGGTTCAATACTTTATACTAACTCTGTATAGGCACCGTACACTAACTACCGACAAGTAAATTTACTTGCGTCGGAACGTTTGAAAATTTTGGTACATCTTTTCTCTGGCGCCTCACACGTCTGTTATAATACAACAGTTACGAGGGACAGTCGTGTGGTTAAATACGTGTATTACTGATTTACGGCACAATTCGATACAGGTTTTCAGGGCACAAAATACTACTATAGGAAAATTCATTTATTAAAGCTTAAGATTCGATAAAGTAAATTATTGTTTAAATTGTTATGTTTAACACAGTAATGATTACAAATGTTTAAGTATACTTAGTTTGGGGTGTTCTTTCTGTAATTTTTCAGTTTTAATGTTACGATTAGCAAATTTCAGTGTATTCTATAACGAGTTCCATAAACTTTTTGGGAGGCACAACCATATGACAAATGTTGGATGAAACACTATAATCTTTATATTTCATAAAAACGGTAGATTCTCCTTCTAGATCATTTATCTTAATAAATTCTAAGGAAGTGTTACAGGAATGCTGCAATAATAGTACATTGTTTACAGGGTAGGAAAAGCTTAACATTCCTGGACGACTGTGAAGATTGCTAGCAACACAGAGTCCAGGAATGTGGCTTTTCCTACGAGGTAAACATACTATTTTTCCGCAAATCGTTTAAAATTCGACAGATATTGATTGATTTAAAAAAAACGCGATAATTTTATTCCCAAATAAATGGTGCTTTGAAATTCCTAATAAAATTACTTGGGTTACTATGGAAACGTATTGAGGTTGAATTGTCAAACTTGACGCTTATAAATTTAATTGCTGGTGTTCTCGAAAGTAAAATGATAAGTGATGATGAGATTTCCATTCCTGGGACTCCTCCAGAGCTGGTTGAGGCAGTGAATACTGCTTCATTAGAATTATTGCCAAAGAAATTTCTATCATTTATGTAGAACACTAACAACTGTACGGAAATATCATTTCCTTACAGTAAGGAAGTCCTGACTTTTTCTTCAAGAAATTTTGACAGGAATGTCAAAATTTCCTATCGATTTGCGGAAAACACTTTTTAAGTAGGTATCCAGTAACGTATACCAGTGCATTCCCATCCACACTTTTTATATTTCTATAATCAGTCGTAAACACTTTTAGAGGATTATAGGTATTATGTGTAGTCGTAGAACTAACTGTACTTTTAAGCAATTCAGATTTTGTATTAAGCAAAAATACAAATTACAAATTTTTATCCTATTATAACATTGTTCCACCCTTATATTTGCATATCGGTGGTTTCCTTTAAAACCCAAAGCATTTTTCCAAGCATCACATCTGCAATATAATATAGAAAATAAAAAATGTTTACTTGTATACTACTAAATTACCTCTTTTCTTACCTAATTTTGTCTTTTGCGCATCTAAAAAACGATCCCTCTTCCAGTTTACTGCGACAATCATCAACAGAACAATATACCACTCCAGGCATTTTGCAATGAAATAAGTCACTATAATATTTATACTAAATACAACTTTATAATAAAAATATGTATTAATATTTTAATGCTCACGCAAAAAAATTATCTGCTCACAAAAACGAAAACAAAACAAAAATTATATTTCCGAAATTTAGATCAGCAACACATTAGCAATGCGTGCTACCCCTGTACTCAACACTTTCTCGATTTAAACTAGCCAGAGCTCGCCAGACGATAGGAGGGGTAAGAAAATTTTCGGTAACCCATAAATCGACGAAGTGAATTTACTTGTCGGTAGTTAGTGTACGGAGGTATAGGTATATGTAATAAAACTGCATTTTTCATTCAATTAGGTTATTCATAATTTTCCACAGTCTTTAAAATATTTTTTTTGGAACTTTAGTTCTTTACGCCAGGTTATGTTTGAGCGACCAGGGGTCGCGACGCAAAAGATCTGACCGTTACGCGTTACGTTACGCTACGTTATGTTACGTTGCTTCGTTATGTGCCTTGCTTGCGTGCTTGTCCCTCCTTAGTCTCTCTCTCGTTTACGAAGCAGCGATTCATAATAATATGCTCCTGCCCGGATTCGAACCCGGGCCGCCCGCGAGCAATGCGAGCATTCTACCACTGAACCACCGATGCTATATTTAAATTCTATGCAAAGCTGGTATTCGCAGTGCCGGTGATCTACTTGAATTTGTTCGGATCAATTTTTACTATTATTTCCATAATTTTTTTTGCGCGATTAAGGGGTCTAGCACATTTACTTTTCGAAATACAGGGTGTTGAAATTTTGAAAACTTGAATGTTTTAATTCGATAACTTTAAAATTGATGGATAAATTGATTTGACATTTGGCAGGTTGTTTTTAAATGTAAAAGGGCATATTTTGAAAGAAATTGTAGTTTGTGCAGCTAGTGTGTATATGATGGCCATATCGATATGGACAATCCACACGAGTTGAGCAGCATATTTTTTCTACGACCCACTTAAGAAAAAATCTAGAAAATAAAAATTTCTATAAACTGTAATACTTATAACTTCAAATTAAACATTTTACAATTAAATTTTATGTTTCCACTAATTTTGTGGTAAACGTACAGTTCTTGAATGTCCAATTTGTATAATGCTACGGTTTCATGTTTTAAATATACGATGCTGTTATAAGTAGATGTTGCCAGTCGGCCTCCCTCATGAAGGGTACCTACCGTACCATTATCTATAATAATGAATATTCTGCTAAATATTTCAAACGTCTACCTGTAGTTGTTATTATTATCAAGCAGAATAATTATTTTTAAAAATAAAAGTAACAATTAAAAAATAGTTATTTATGTAACTAGTTTGTAAAGTAGCCTTTTTTTGACGAATGTGAATATTGTCGCATGAGCCGCAGGCGAATGCGACAATCACACATTTTATTCAGTTTTAAGTATTTGTTGGTAATTTGTACGGATTATTTCTTTTAAGTTTATCTTTGTAAATGAATATTCTTGATCCAGTGCGCTTCTATGAGAAACTTTTTTTGACAAGTTATTTTGACGTTTCTTTTAAATTGAGAAAGGTGAATGACGGATACTAAACTCGACTGCTGATTGGTGGATTTCATATACCTACGTTCTAAGATGTATATGAAATCATATCCGTTTAGTTAACTGATGGCCTACATTTCCATTTTGTAAACTGTGCAGAATAGTAGTTTGTGCAACTAGTGTCGATATGGACAATAAACACGAGTCGAATATTATATTTTTTCTACGATCCATTCAAGAAAAAATCTAGAAAATAAACATTTGAATATACTGTAAAATAAATATAACTTGAGATTAAAAATGTTCAACAATTTTATTCATAATCGTACCAATTCAATTTTATGTCTTCACTAATTTTTTTGTAATAAATGTACAGTTCTTAAATGTACAATTTGTACAATGCTACGGTTTCCCTTTTTAAATATACGATGCTGTTATAAGTAGATGTTGCCAGTCGGACTCCCTCAGGAAGGGTACTGTACCATTATCTATAATAATGAATATTCTGCTAAATATTTCAAACGTCTACCTGTTGTCGTTATTAATATCAAGCAGAATAATTATTTAAAAATAAAATTAACAGTAAATAAAAATTTCCTCACGGGGAATCGAACCCGGGTCTACCGCGTGAGAGTCTGGTATGCTTACTACTCATCCACCAAAGAATATGAAAATCGTTTATCTATAACGTCAAATATATTACATAATTTTTTCTTAAAAGGAACTAAAGTTCCTACCGTGTGTCCCGCGACACGTTCTACCTTTTTTAATTATTTATCAATACAATAGATCCTGTAAACATAAT
This sequence comes from Galerucella calmariensis, assembly GCA_910591675.1. Classification (NCBI taxonomy): domain Eukaryota; kingdom Metazoa; phylum Arthropoda; class Insecta; order Coleoptera; family Chrysomelidae; genus Galerucella; species Galerucella calmariensis. Next base: position 50,944 of record CAJUYG010001623.1, on the reverse strand, counting down.
TAGTATTATACTACGCAATAATTATACTATTATTTACATCAAATTACATGCATGTATTTTATTTATCCATAACTGTAAGAATTAATATTCTTTTCTTCCCAAAAATAACAGTATTTAATTTTCTTCTATATTTTGTTTAACTATTTCCAAATATTCATCACACGCTTGCTATAATGTACGTAAAAGTCATTAAAAAAAGTAACCTTGCAATATTATAAAAACAAGTTCATTAGTCACTTTATAAGAATTGACTTAGACATTTACAAAAAACATGGTTTATATACCTAGATTAGGTAATATAAAGCAACAAATATTAAACTGTTATTGTACTTTTTATATTAATATAAAAGAATTTTGCTACTTTTATTACAAAATAAGTACCTGAGTAATATTTTATACTGGGATATTTATAATTAAAATGAAGGCTGCTCAATTCACTCAATTGAACAATGCCATTGTTCAACGAAATGTAAAAACTGCAGATGGATTTGAAAGAAGCAATGGCAAAATGTTCCATCATCATTCAGCTTGCAAGGGCAAGGTCAGGCAAATAAGCAACAATTACAACAGTAAAAACAGGAAATAACATCAAAACAGTTTCATACTCACACAAATACGTTGCTTTTCTTACAACCTTCTTTAATTTACCATATAGTTCATGTCAAAAACACCGTCACTGTATTATTGTTCAAACTCGCACGCCACCATAACACACCTACTATAACACCGAACTGTCAAATATTCGTTTTTGTTTCCAGTTTTTAGTTTTGCGCAATCAACGTTAACGTGATGATTCCCAGCACAGAAACCATGTGCGGCTTCAGCTTCTGACAAGTCTGATTATCGGCATAGGAAACGGTGTGCGGTGTGTGCTATAAAATAGATTTCGCCGTTGTCACGTTTCGAACATAGAAAATCAGCTGATTCGTATCAATGATATTAAATACGCTGGAATCAATTAATTTTTACTGTAACTGTAACTGAAACATTATATCCTTATACAGATATATTTTTATCATTAATTAGTTGTATTTAAACGACTTTTTGCATCTCTGGTCTAGTGACCAAAGATTAGACAAACTTTCTCGATGCTAAAACTAAGCAAGATTCAAAGACTTGCATGCATTGACATTACAGGGGCAATAAGGACTACTCCTACAGCGGCGCTGGAGCTAGACCTCCCTTCGCTAAATTGTGTCATAATGTGCGAAGCAAGTACAGCTCTAACCCGACTGGAAAAAGCATTAGACCATGACGTGGCGCACCACCACAATAAGCCGAGGAGGCTGAGGTAATGCCGGCGAAGGGTCGACTCCTTTTAAAAAAATGTCTTTTTCCTGCATCGTATATAAAAAAAATATAAGGAAAATCTTCAAATTATATGATTTAGTTGTTGTATGACAACCTTGCGATCGGAGAGAAGTAGTAGGAAGGATTTTTATTCAACTAATTGAATACCGCTTTGCCTATCCATCAATAGATGTCGTGGCAAGAGGTTTGCAAATAAATATACGAAAGTATGATTGAGGAGAACTGGAGATTGAAGTAAAAACTTCTCTAACTAAATATAGATGGCCGTAGTGACAATTAAGTAAAAATAAAACTTTTCAGTACACTTTTGTTGGGGTATTATTTAATAAGTGAAAATTGTTTTAAATAAGATTGAGCTAAAACTATATAGGTAGTATCAAAATATACTGTGGATGTGACAAATGGCATAGGTGCTTTTACAAAAATTACAGATATAAAGATACCTAGTACAGTAGCATCATTAAAAATTTTATTACAAACTAACAGACGTCAATTATTAATAGGTAATATGATTTAATTGAAACTAACTAGATAAATGATGTAAATTTTATTTAATACTTTCTCGCCATTAACAGCAAGGCTGATCTTTCGATATTCAATTCAACTAATATTGAAATAGTAGTTAGATACAAACCTGCTGCACCTCTGTAAAGTTCAAGGACTCCGCTCTGGTGGATAACAGCCTCTACTTTTTATTTTTAATGCTGCAAGTATTTGCAACAAAATTATTTTATTGCATTGCGTGGGGTATTAAGTAAGAAAGAATATACTGGTGTTATTGTTTGATATACAGTATGTGCAATTTAGAATAGAAGTAAAAAGTAGATAATCAAATTAGAATTCCCGATATCTATAATATTTTTGTGATTTGACTCTCGATTTTCTTTATTTTCTATTTCTACTTCTTCAGCTGTCATATCTTTCACTTCTTGTATTTTAAAAGGGCTTTCCAATTTTCCAAATGTTCTATCACTTTGAGATGATGCTCTCTATCTTGCTGATTGTGTCTTTCATAAATTATACACCTATAATAGGGGATTTTTTTCTTGCATGTACCAGGCATACTTTGGTAACTTGATAGGGTACCTCGACTCTACTATACGTACTATATACAATTAATTATATAAAGTGTAGTCGAGTGAGCATTTTTTTAGAGTATGATTACTTGTAGATACTGTTGTTTGCCTCGCTATTCGAAACACAAGTTGGCCTTGAAATTATATCAGAAAAGTTGGTAAGTACCTCTCACTTATTAAACCTGTCGTCAGAAATTTGATGAATTTCCATGGTTTGACATTTACCAAGGGTGTGGTTGATAAAAGGTATATGAAAATACATAACTATAATAATAATGTTTGTGTAGGTATATATTAAACTTTAAAAAAAATTGCCGCCCAACGTGGGGCTCGAACCCACGACCCTGAGATTAAGAGTCTCATGCTCTACCGACTGAGCTAGCCGGGCTGATACTTGAAATATTACAGAATCGAATTCAAATCAACGTGATGTACTGGTACAACGAGCATTATGCTTTATTACGCATATAACAGTTTTTAGTAAAATTTTTATTGTTTTTATTTTTATTGTACATTACAAATAAACATATTTATATTTACTGCTTGGATCGTAGTAAGTATTTCAGTAACACTAGCCTTACTGGGCAATAAATTGATGAATTGTGTAATTCAGAATTACCCTCTACCTTTTGCTAACACTATAAATGATCGTATTCGGTAAAAAACTGAATATGGAAAAGATTCTAAGCACGTACGAATTCAGCGTTGTAATGTTGGTAGGTACCTGTTGTCGTTTTCTGTCTTCCTTATTCGTTTTCAGCACCGTTCTCGTTTTTGATTGTATTTTAATGCCAAGCATTGCGATGTAGATAACTCGTGCGTTGAATACGATATATCGACATGGATTTTTGAGATAAAAAATTAATATCTATTTTTTTTCGCATTTTCTTTCAAACCAGTGCTGCTGTTTGGAATTTTAAAATAACAAGAAGTGTGACTGGACGTGAAAGATTCACATTTTCTAATATTTTATTAAAATACGGAAGCACTATACCTATGTGACTTGTAGTATTTGTAAATCAAAATATTTTGAAACTAGTTATCTAAACTAACATGATCATAAAATTACATAATTCTACAACCGTATTTTAACCATAGGTACACCTGTTCTTTTGATTTCGACATTCTCAATGCCTTTACTAATATTTCACTTTCGCCTGCTCGATCATTAGACAAATTCTGTAAATATTAGATACTAGTGAATATATTATATTTCTCTAAATGGAATTGGAAAAATAAATTGTATTTTAAAACACAATACACTATACAGGATGTGTTATATATTGTTATATATTGGAAACTCTCCGTAAAAATGTCAAATACCTCCATTTTTAGGGTTCTGTACACAAGCCCTTTTAGCCTTGAACAGACAACGTGTTATATCGGGCTAATACTAGAGTGCCACCAAGATTTAGCTAACGCCTCGACAGATAGCAATATTATCCTTAGGTAGGTTAAAGGGCACGACAAGAGTAAGGGTAATCGCATTGCCGATTCTTTAGCCAGGGAAGCGGCTGGACTAAAAATCGTTAGGACCCAGTGACACCTACGGACTAATGACTTCGACAATTGCGGAACTAGCCAAACGTTACACCCATGCTCAATCCCGATGGAATCGAAGGATGCAGTCTTGCTAGGATCACTCTGGGCGACCCTGGGAAGCTAGCGCCGAAGAAATATTTGACGATGACCAAGAAAAACCTACGTGTAACAGTAGGATTTCTGACTGGCCACTGTCAACAAAGGAAACACCTTCATACTATGGGGCTAGTGGAGACACCTCTATGCGTGTTCGGTGAGATGTATCCTAGTGAACTGTCCACCTTCCTGGGAAGGACAGGATGGATGATGTCCTAGGAGGACAACTCCTCGGGAGGATTACAATGGGTCACATGTGGCCTAAGTGCTGTGAGCCTACACTCACCCTCCCTACTCTACAGATACAGATACAGGGTTCTGTACACAAAGAGTGAAAAACGGACCCTATTATTGTCTGTCCGTATGTCGCAAGGCTGTATCTTATGAACCGTGCTAGTAACACTGTTGAAATTTCACAGATGATGTATTTCTGGTATTTTTAATTTTTGTTTTGTTAAAATACAAATTGAAATCGAAGCGAAGGAGAAAATTGAAAAGTGACACCAATGATATTTCGTTTTGGAAATACGACGGACGAGCACATTTTCCTTATACAAATTGAATGATAAATTTCACTTCTAAAAAGGAATCGATCCCCAGTTCCGTTGCTTATTCGATTTAGAATAGGTCGTACATACAATGTTGCAAGATGAATATGTTTGATATTGCCTCAATTGTATCCAAAGTAATCTGAAATATTGTTGTGGGCGATTCCTTATTCATTTTTAAGAAGAAAAGTTCCTATAAACTTGGAGCAAACAAAAATGAACATGTTTATTCTTAGTGGAGGTACAAACCAAATGGAAAGTGAGATTCAGTAGAGGAATTGAGCTATTTAGAGACAGATAGAGATAAAGAATTACTAGATCTTATCAATATATTGTTCTTTTCTGAGGTAAAGAATTACTTTAGCTGTAAATCTAATATATTTATCGATTAAATTCCATATCCACACTCTATAATATTATATTTCAGTAAATACCTTGTATTAATGAACTATCGGCAACGTCGCGTGGGTCTAACAAGTACCAGTCAAGTAACCTACTTTGTCAATCGATAGTACTTTTACTTACTCTTACATCTACAAGGACGGCCTTGCCAAGTTGGCCTGAATAACTAAGAGTCACACCAATCGAGGCACCGACCGTTGGTACCGCTCGGTAGAACTGCGATGTGTTTTTGTTTTGATTTGATGTAAAACGGATATTGTTAAAGGATTTTTTTTATTAATCGCAATTATCTGGCGATTCGATACGGTAAAATTTCGGTAATAGTACGTAATTGAATCGGTAAGGACCTAAAAAATATGAGTTGTTTAAAATTTATGTATCACTTCAATAATTCTATGGTTTTATAGGCGCTTACATAAAATAACGTGTATAACTTTTGTCGAGTCCGCATTCTATCGCCAACATAACAATATTATCCTGAGGTGGGTTAAAGGGCACGACAAGAATAAAGGTAATCGCATTGTCGATTCTTTAGCCAGGGAAGCGCCTGGACAAAAAGGTAGAACGTGTCGCAGGACACACGGTAGGAACTTTAGTTCCTTTTAAGCAAAAATTATGTAATACATCTGACGTTATAGATGAACAATTAGCATATTCCTAGAGTAGTAAGCAAACCAGACTCTCACGCGGTAGTCCACGGTTCGATTCCACGTGAAGAAGTTTTTTTTTATTGTTAATTTTATTATTTTTAAATAATCATTCTGCTTGATGTTGATAGCGACAACAGGTAGACATTTGAAATATTTATCAGAATATTCATTATTATAGATAATGGTACGGTACCCTTCATGAGGGAGTCCGACTGGCAACATCTACTTATAACAGCATCGTATATTTAAAAAGGGAAACCGTAGCATTATACAAATTGGACATTCAAGAACTGTAAGTTTACCACAAAAAAATTAGTGGAAACATAAAATTGAATTGTTAAATTTTTAATTTGAAGTTATATTACAGTTTATAGAAATTTTTATTTTCTAGATTTTGGGTCGTAGAAAAAATTCGACTCGTGTGGATTGTCCATATCGCACTTGAACGATTGAGCACTCCGCCTACGGCGTCGTGCTCAAACTTCGTCCTCGTGCGATATGGCCATCATATCTACACTAGTTGCACAAACTACTATTTCTATCAAAATATGCCCTTTTACATTTAAAAACAACCTGCCAAATGTCAAATCAATTTATCCAACCGTTTTAAAGTTATCGAATTAAAACACCCTGTATTTCGAAAAGTAAATGTGCTAGACCCCTTAATCCTTTTTACGAGAGGAATCTACTTGCAAACGTTGTAATTACTCTTAACGTTCGAGAAGCTTATACCATTTTTTGCGCATCCAAGGGAGGAAAAGGCACTTTACTCCCATGTGATACAAATGATTTTTCCTCCTACCCACCTTTTTTTGAAAATTTATTTACGACACAAATAGGCAACGAATATAATTGAGAACACAATAATTATTTATTAAACAAATTTATCAATATATGTTTTACAATTAAGTACATAGTATTGTTTAACTATATTTTAGAATTATTTATGTTAATATTGAACGTGCAGTTTTGAGCAGCACTTATATGAACACCATTGGAAGAAGATAGGGTTTGAACAGGAGCTTTAGTATTTGAAATATTTTCGCTTAGCACATTGTAATGGTGGTAACTTCTAGAAGTGCTTGGTTGATTTTGATCAAGTTCAGGTTCTACATTATTTCCCATAATTTGGGAAGCTTCCATTAGGAATGTATTTATTTCTTCTCTTGTAAAAGTTTTAGCTTTATTTGGTT
>CAJUYG010001623.1:12505-34126 GCA_910591675.1 Galerucella calmariensis | reverse complement strand
TCAATGGGATTATTTTGATATTAAACTAGAATTTAACAGACTGGGATTTAAAACAAATATATTGTCAATAAAGTAGCTCGGCGCAAATTAATGCCCGAATCCATTTTGTGACAAAAGATGACATTTTTAATGTTTAGTATATCTTTAGGAAAATTTGTAATTAGGGCAAAAAAGTACACAGTACCATATCAATTAGCTTTTGTTAACCTAACCTAACTTTTGTATTATTTCCAGTCTCTATTGTCATTTGTGTCATGTCATGCGTAATTTAATTGCAAACGAAATAGGGACAGAAGGGATTGAGCTCAAATGTTATTTCACAGTAGACATCACTACAAAAACATTAAGGGATGATTTAGAGAATTCCGCAAATTTGAGGATTACAATTAGACCAAGACGGTAAACATAAAATAGAAATGAAGGTTTTGAAATTAATAAATTATGAAAACTATCCCGTCACGCTGGGAGATGATTTTTTTGATTTTATGTGCCCCACGTTAGGCGCTGGTTTTTTTATAGCAGAGCATAACTTCACAGGTTGTGGTTCAGTATTATCACTTATAGCCCAGTAGGGTTAGCTCAAAACCGGCCAAGATTTACAAAAATTTTTAGCAGCAATTTTCCCCCTGAATTCGTTGGGAGGGGTCACTGGTAGTCTAAATTCAAAAAGTTGGGGTACCAGACTTGTTGCTTCATCCGCCATCTTGATTTAAAGGCTTGAAGCTGCTTAAAATTAATTTTCCTACAATTTTGGTCCCCAACAATTTTTTCAAAGGATCGATTTTTTTCGATTTCTACCCGAAAAGAGCAGGTTAATTTTTGGCTAACGAATAACTCGTTTATTTTCAATTTTACGAGAAAAAAAAACAAAGTTCCGTCTTATGCTTCAACTGCAACGAAGAAACGTGCGAAAACGTTGTTTCAATTCAATAGCTGCTGGATGAAGATGACCTTGGTAGTGACAAAAACCGTTCAGAACAAGTCACCCCAGACCTTCATGAGCTTACGGACAAATTCGTCGACAATGAGCTCGTTTACTAAATTTTTAACTGTCGTAAGACAAAGTACTAAGGAAAAAAATATGATTCTGAAAATTTCATGTCATTAGAATATGTCGTTCTCCTAATACAACCTATTACACAAGCATACCGTAGCGGGGCAAAGACTATGACTGTGACATCACCGCATATGACAGTTAATGTGCACAAACATTATGCTTCTGACTGTAACGTGCCTCGCGTAGAATTTATTTATTTTGAATAACTTACAAAATTTTGTGTGAATAAAATAAAATGTGTGGACCTAATTTTAAAAAAGCAGACTCATTAAATCTTCCAGAAGCGGACTTGCTAATGATTATGGAGTGTTTAATTAAAAACACTGTTACGTGTTGAAAGTGTAACTTACCTTATAATCTGTTTATTTCGTTGAACTAAATAAAAAAATAGGCAAATAGTGGAATATTTAACAACTTTATTTTTCTTGTTTGCTACCTCTACACTGAAAGTTGGGTTTGTGGAAACAATTTACATTTCGTTTAATAACAAAATTATTCTTTCTCGTACGTTGTTGGTTGAATATCTTGGCGACCATTCATATGTTATTACCTGAAAATGATAACAGAAATTAGTACTAAATATCCATGCTGATGTACAGGTAAATATAACCTGTTGAAGTACCTGTGTCAGTGTCAATGTCAATTCTCTTCTGCCATTGAGGAAGGTGGTCTCTACCAATGTTATCTATGGTCTTTACTCTCATTCAGTATCTAGCCACTTTATTTCAAACTAGTTTCAAGAATCTTTCTAGAACATGGGAGTACAAAAAAAAAAAGTAATACGACTACGATTGGACATCTTTTTGTGAGATTCCATTTTGGTTTTGAGGGATAAAAAAAGCACTATTGGTTCAGGAAGAACTTGCTACGCATTATTGCGGATTTTAAATAGAAATCTAAGAAATTTCAATAAAGTTTTTATTTTTGGTTAATGAAACTAAAATAAAATCACTGCTGTGGATCTGTGAACATTGGAATATTCTTTGAAGATTTCCATTAGTCCTTCATCTTCGATTATCCATCGAAGCCACTTACAGGCCACACCTCATCCAAGGTGAGTCCTTCATACTTTCTTCATTACACCACTTCTTTACTAGACACTCTAGATACTAATATTACGTCATTTATTTTAGGCCTGTTTGTAAGAGTTTTTTTTTTTTGGTACTTACCTTCTTTCGTACCACTTTATTTTTTTCTTTTGGAGTTTTATTGGTTTATTTCCTGCGGTATATCTGGATTTACTTTGGGACTTATGGCACATTAACTGGAAGATACCTGAGCTAAGTTTACGTAAAAGTTGGGAACGACGACTCAGCATCTCATAGGAGTACCAGATAAGTCGTAATCTTAAGTATTTGTTTTAGTGTAGACAGCCTTATAAATTTATCTGATATATCGATATTATACTGCGACATCTCATAAACTTTTCTCAATACTTTTATGTAACTGCCTACTTGGACAACCTAGAACAAAGTTACATTGCTTATCTGTTTAAATATATATATATATATAAATAACTTACCTTTTTGAATAGAAAATCCACTGTAAGCCCAGTGCACATATACGTATATCAGCAAAGGGTAAAACTAATAAGATAAGTTACCTTTGTTAACCACCAACCATTGAATCATTTAAGAGTATATACTACTTCCTTCATAGAGTGACACTTGCTTATTTGTATACCTTGTTTTAACAAACAGATGTTTTAGAAATAAACTGCACAAAATTTGATTTATTATCTATTTGAAGAACCTGCTCTGAGATATTACCACAGCTAGCCATATTAACTTTTATTGTTAACAATAGATCGTTTAGTTTTGTTTACATTTGGATTTGTTTTGCTCAATCACTGATTAATCGTGCGGAAGCAGTCCAGGTAGCAATTATCTAAAGGTAACAACACAAGTTTATTAAATTATAAGTTTATACTATGTGACTGTAGTATTACTATGATGTTTTTTTAAGTTGTCTAAGGGCCGGTTTTACAAGAGATATTTATACTAGGTATAGTTATTCTGGGGATAAAGTTATACCAGCATTTATACCTAGAATAAAACTTGTTGGTTTTACGATGCTTTTTTACATCGGTATAGCAATTCTTACTCCAAGAATTCTCTCTTGTAAAACCGGCCCTAAATGACGTTTAGTAATTTTGACATTTTATGAATTCTAATTCAACATTAGTTTTGTGAATAATAAAGCCTTAGTTATTAAAAGGTTTTCATTACAGTGAGACATAGTTTTTGGCTGTTTTTCGGCCAGAATGATTGAAAATGTCAATATTTCCATAAATACATGCTCTCTCAAATGATATACAGGGTGATTCCAGAAATTTTATTTTATTCCTGGTCTGGTGGACAAAGTTACGGAGATAACGCTATAGGTTACTCAGTAAAAAATTGCAATTTTTTCAACTGCAGACTGCCCAATTAAAGGAGCTTCTCCAAATGCTATTTATGATGAATGTGTAGTGGAAATTAAATCACCAATGTTGAAGAGAACAAGAAAAACTCATTTTGATGAAGCTGGAAATATTAGTTCCAATTGTTTACATCAGATTCAAATGCACATGCACCTCACTGGTAAAAAAAGCGATATTTGTTAGAGCTGATCCGGACTTTGAATCAAATAAAATAATTTCTTTTGAAACATATAATATTCGCCAGTTTTGTTGATGATCTACTGAAAAAGACTACCTGTTTTTTGGAAAAAAGCAGTATTTAATAAAATTTAATTTGTAAAGAACTGACACATTATTTTATTAAATAATTTTGAACATTAATAACACCACAAGCTATAAGAACAATACTATCTACGTATTTAAAACATTTAGATTAATACAAGTGTGTGGTTTTCACCCTCCCAATATGGATTCACAACGTATTTTATAAGGGGATTTATAACGATTCTGATAGAAGAGAAATGAAATCCTAAAAATACACAAACAAAGTATGTTGACTTATCAGTGAATGCTTTGGTCTTTTTATGCTTTCCTATCATTCCATTTTTTTGCATCCTTATTAATAGAAATAAATGTTTTGTTATATGTTTTAATCGTAGTACTCCTACATTCTGGAACCGCACAATATTTATCTATAGCTTTTTTTACTCTGTTTCTGGTCCATTGTGTACAATAGTTTAAATTATTTCTAAACGTTCTTATTCCACAAACACAATACTGTTTAGAGTTTGCTAAAACGTATAATAATAAGCATATAAGCAAGCAAAATACTGTTACTAGCTTTAACCGAAAACCGATCGGCGCGGTATCCGCTCTCTGGAGAAATTTCATATGCGATGACGTCACACCTGAAATTCGGAGAGGAGAAGAAGAGAAAATCCATTTTTTGAACGTGCGTCCCAAAAATATAAACTATCAATCCTACGGAAAAATTGATAACAATCAAAATTATGGAAGATTTAATTTCAAACAACTTTGTTCATCAGAATTTTTCTCGTAAAATTGGAAATAAACGGGTTAATCGGTAACAAAAAAAATAACCCCCTCTTTTCGGGTATAAATCGAAAAAAACCGATCCTATGAAATAATTGTTGGAGACCGAAATTGCAGGAAATTTAATTTTAAACAACTTTTGTAATAACTATTTTCCGTGTAAAATTGAAAATAAACGAGTTATTCCAGAGACAAGAAATAATCCTTTAAATCAAGATGGCGGATGAGTCAACAAGTCTGGTATCCCAACTTTATGAATTTAGACTACCAGTGACCCCTCCCAAGGAATTCCGGAGGAAAATTGCTGCTAAGAATTTTTCTAAATCAAAAATACCAATTCGATTGGGCTATTAATGTAATAATATAATACATTACATCAACGTTTCTTTTATTCCAAGAGAACCTATTTAATTTAGCTTGTTTAAAAATCCAATTCAATTCTTAATATCATGAATTTTAGCTCAGCTCCTCTTACCAAATAATTGGCATTACTTCATTGATGTTCTCGAACGACACATCAGATTTGTTTTCGCCACTCTCTATATTTTACATTTTGGTACGCTGATGAGTATAATTTGGTTTATTAAACAAGTACTACAGCAATATCGTAACATAATTGCGTACGTAGACGAATGATGTTTTTCTCGATGTCGACTTTCACTTATCGAAACGTGATCTTCAAAATTGTGACTATAAAACTTCCTCATTGCTTTTGCATAATAAGAGCAAGATATTATATAACGGGGTAGTACCTACTTTAATTTGCATAGTACTCGAATATGAACGTACAATATCTATAATTATTATTACTTTATCTCGATTCAGTGGATTTTAATCTTAGGTGCATAAAATGTCAGAAAACTATTCGTTCTCTAGAATAATTATTAGTTCAGTAAACGAAGGTGTCAACATGGGCAACTGGTCCAGCAAGAGCAATTTTTTTTTTAATTTGCAGGTTATAGTTACATTCAATTCCCAAAATGTCAGGTACCTGACCATTGTGGAAGGGTGGGAAAATGGCTCTGAAATTTCAGAAAATCCGTTTTCCCGCAATATCTGCCGAGATTTGACCACTGGAGACGAAGCATTTTTTTAGCATTTTTTCGAAAAATTAGATAGTTTTCGAGATAAATGGCCCGAGCGCCGACCCAAAATTGAGCTCCAGGCCGGCTTATAGAGAGCACGCTCTGAGGGCATGACGTCCCCAAGTAAATTACTAGTTTTTTAATAACTCGCGTGAAAGTCAATATTTTTTAATGAATCAAAGTGCTGGTGAAAGAAGGATCTGTGGCTACTAAGGCGTGTTTTCATCCACTCAATTCGTGCTCCTGGGTCATTGGAAAACCAGGCCAAAATTCGTCTTTGCTAGATTTTTTAATGCTTCCATGGATTTATTCATATTATTTTTATTAATAGTTATTTCAGTCAATCCTATTGGATAATGGTTCTTTGGGGGGTACTTTATTTATTCCGAAACAATGCTACCAATATTTTTTTGAATAATGTGTTTTCCAAGAGCCGATTTTTGTGGATTTCTGGAGTTTTCCCGAGCTTTCTGGTTTATCGGGAATTTCTCGATGATGAACTGTCAAACCCGCTTATAATTGATATTGGGAGAAAGGTTAGAATATCCTCTTGCCGATGGTATAATTTTTTTTGGCTCAGACCCCTGGCTTTTCAGGAAAATCGGTGAAATTTCCAGTTTTCTTAGGGAAGACAGCTATTCTTCTGAGTTTTTTTGAGCAGTTTGTTCTCTTTACAGTAAAATTCTTCCCGGTCAAGCATCATACCCGATGAAAGGTCACATTCTGAACTTTCCTTTGATATGTGTATCAATTATTTCATTTGATGCATTAAATGAAATGTGTCTCTAAATTTGTTGTAATGGATGCCTCATTTTGTTCTCGCACGCCGCCACGCCACCCATCTATAGTGTGGTCGACGGCGTCTGCTATAGTGCGTGTACACGTGGATGCTTTCTGCTGCATTGTTTGTCAACAACTGACAATTTTACATGTAAACACTATCTCTTCCGTGATTTTTCAAGAATAAATTAGTAGTATTCCAGTGTGAAAAGTGAAATTCAAGTCATTATTAATTTTATTGTTATTATTAAATAATAAATTTTGAAATTTTTATTGATAAAAAACAGGGAAATATTGAAAATTCTTGAGCTTCTTTTTTTTTGGAGCACACGGTGAGGTTTCATTAATATTGTTGTGGGTGAAATGACATCTAATGATTTGATAAATATTGTTCATTCCTGTAGAAAAATGGAAGTCGCAGAGGATTCTAGTACGCCCGTGTGTTTTATTTGTGATCAAGCTCTGACTGAAGACGTAACAACGGTTATCCGAGGACTAGAAACCCTAATAAATGTTAGCAAGACCAGGAAAGACAACCACCATTTGTTCCTGGAGAAGGTATCGTCTGTGGAAGTTCATCGCTTGTGTAGGAAGAGGTATTCGGTAATGAAGAATGGGAAAGTTATTTTCGCAATTTTAGCGTCTACTTTCAATCCTTTTCACACACAATCATTCCTAGGATTGGTCTGTCCAATAAAAGCAGGCCAGGGTCTCAATTTTAAAGAAAGCGATAACTTTTTTGACCCCAAGAGTGAGTAAGAGATCGATCATTTTCATGGCCTTAATTATTTCGCAGTTGCGAAAATGCAAGGTGGCGCCATCTACCATAGATGCATGGAGGCCTAAACATAGAAATTGGTGTATTTTCAGGGTCGTTTATCCCAGATTTTGGGCTAGAAGCGTCAGTTTTTAAGTTTCAGAAGACTGCGAACTTTTCAACCACCATTTTTACAAAAAATATTGGTGTAACGAAAGAAATTGTAGAGACAACTTTTGTAGGTAATGAACTGCTCTTCATTTTTTGTCTGAACAAAAATTCTCTAGGGATCGTAGTTCGGGAGATATCGGCGGAAAACGGATTTTCGGGATCTCTAGAGCCATTTTCCGACCCTTCCACAAATTTCAGACACCTGACATTTTGGGGGTTCAATGTACCCACTATTACCTGCAAATAAAAAAAAAAATCCTTGCTGGACCAGATGCCCACGTTGACGGTATTTTTCGCCTTCATTTATTGGACTATATAGCCACTTCAACTTAGTATTATTGCTAAGAACTGCTAGATATTTCTATGCCAGTCACTTTCTTGTCGACTTTTTGACACCGTAGAATGGTTCAGGTTGAATAAATGATATTGTTTGAGTTCGTTGTCCCTATGACCCTGGTGCTCAACTACTATGACCTAGCAAGAGCATAGTAGATTAGAATTGACCTCTATGGAATTGTGCTTGGAGCTTGCGTATACCAAGCCTGTATGGGTACATCAAGTAGTAGTAGTGTTCACCCTTTTGGGGTTCCTTTGTCACCACCATGAAGGGTCATTAGTAGAACAGAAAACTCAAAAGACTCGAAGCCTCATCATTTGCTGGCAAGAGACAACAAAGTGTCTCCAATATGGGTGCCGGCACATGAGGGAATGAAATGGCAGACCAGCTAGCTAAAGAAGGTTCTAAAGAAGCATTCACAGGTCCGGAACCGTTTTGTGGAATCACAAAGGGTTACATAAGAGGGAAAGTCGGGAACTGGCTAGTCAAGGATCACAACTCTAATGGAGGCTGACACAAGGACACCTCCATACTAAGAGTTTACTGAATAAGTTAGACAATGAACTCTCGTCCAAGCTGTTAAAACTGGGTAAGAGAAATTTGAAGACAGTTACCGACCTGGTGACCGACACTGTACCATGAGGAAGCATCTGCACAGGATGGGCAAAGTTAGTGAACCTATTTGCAGAAAATGTGAACTCTACGATGAAACACCTTCTCACATACTCTGCTTCTGTAAGAACTTACAAAGACTCAGAACGAAGCACTTTGGAGTGGAAATAATACAACCATCTCAACTACTGAAGATTCCTCCAGATAAACTGGTGGTCTACACAGGGTGTCCCAGGAGTTCTTACCAAAAACTTGGGAGGTGATAGAAAGGCTAAAAATAATGATGGTATTTCATATAAAATTTTTTCTTTACGCCCTTCGTTAGCGAACTATAGGGCTCTAAAGTTGGGAATGAAAAATGGTTTTTTATTTACAATTATCAAATGGCTGATTGGAAAATGGTAATATTTTAACCGTTAATAAAGGCCGAATCCTGGCCTATTCCATCGACGAGGTCTCCCATGGGGCCTTGGTGGCTAACCGGTTTAAAGTTTACTATAAGCTTAACATGGTTACTTTCAGAATCCCCGGGGGGGGAATCGTCGAGCAGTGAAATTCAGGGTACTTCAGGGGAACCTCCATCACAGGTAAGTGGCTTCGGCGGAACTTACTGTGATAAGAGGGAAGTGTGAAGTGGCCCTTCTTCAAGAACCCTGGATTAACAGAGGTAAGATTATGGGACTGGATGGCATTGGTGAGTTGATTTATGACAGAACCTCTGACTACCCAAGAACATGCATAATTGTTAAGAAAGGTATAAAAGCCCTTTCGCTTAATAATTTTTGTTGTAGGGACTTAGCGGCGGTCCTCATCACACTGGGCCAAGGAAATGGGACTAGAGAAGTAATTCTTACAAAAAAAAATGGCGCATCTTGTATATCACGCCAAAAAGTGTGCAATTATGGTGTTTATTAACGGTTAAAATATTACCAATTTCCAATCAGCCATTTGATAATTGTAAATAAGAAACCATTTTTCTTTCCCAACTTTAGA
Organism: Galerucella calmariensis; assembly: GCA_910591675.1. NCBI lineage: Eukaryota > Metazoa > Arthropoda > Insecta > Coleoptera > Chrysomelidae > Galerucella > Galerucella calmariensis. The sequence goes on along the minus strand of CAJUYG010001623.1, from coordinate 24,880 downwards.
GCCCTATAGTTCATTAACGAAGGGCGTAAAGAAAAAATTTTATATGGAATACCATCATTATTTTTAGCCTTACTATCACCTCCCAAGTTTTTGGTACGAACTCCTGGGACATCCTGTATAGAAGACAACAAGCTTCTGGAATGGAAGTAGGTAGATAACATGGGCATTGGTACAAACATTCAGTTCAAGTGCCTGGGCTGTTGAGCATAACCAAAATCGTTACCGCAGAGTGAGGCATCTGGTGATTGGATATTCTGTAAAAAGGAGGTGGGGAACATGAAACAAAAAACAAATTTTTTCGAAATGTTTGTCAATTTTATTCATTTTTATTGAGTTTTTAACATTTTTTGAGATCTTATATACTTTAAACGGGCCTATGGAACAATAAAAATATACAGATCAAGCCCTTAATAACATACATTATACTTCAATCAAAATAGACATTTTATTTTTATTAATAATAATATATTATGTATTAACTAGAAAAAAAAAAGCGGAATCCTACACTAAGGACTCAAAAATATTACACCTTGTTACATAACACTTTTCGTATCCCTCTAGTATAGTGTGTTCAAAGGGGACCAAATGCTAAAAAGCTTTTAATGCCTTCAGGCATTAACATTCAAAGAAAAAAGAGCTACCTGGAAGGTACGAAAAGTTTATATTGTTTCAATATACCCCTTTTAATTCATCCCTTCGCTAATAAGTACTTAATAGGCTTACTTGTGGAGGTCACCTTGACAGTCTATTTATATTTCTGTGAGAATCAAACGAAGTACTACACTATAGTAAGGTTTTTGTACTATAGTATCTCATTACATCACTACATATTCTCTTATTTCTATAGATTGTAAGAGTTAAAACATTTATCAGCTATATTTTACGTGGGATTTTTTATCTTACATAATACCTTACATACGTTACATAAGGAAGACTGCGAGGTATTGCAAACCAAACAGATTTCTGTCAAGCAAAAACGAAAGCAGAAGCCTTGCTGAGCATGGGAAGTAGAGATCTCTGGTCATAACCAGAATCTAGAATTGTTCATTTGTTCTGTTTCCAATACCTTGCCGAATTTCCAAAGTTTGGAACCAATAATTGATAAATATATACAAGTTTTTATCCAGTTAGGCATGCTCAATCCCTAAGAGTTGGGATGGAATCAAAGGATGCAGTCTTGTCAGGATCACCCTGGGAAGCTGGTGCCGAAGAAATATTTGGCGATGACCAGAAAAACCTACATTTAACAGTAGGATTTCTGACTGGCCTCTGTCCACTAAGGAAACACCTCCATACTATGGGGCTAGTGGATACACCTCTATGCAGGATGTGTGGACAGGAAGATGAAACTGTCTTATGCGTGTGTCCGTCAATAAGAGTGTGTGTTCGGTGAGTCTTGGCCTACACCTGCCGATATAAAGGAGATGTCTCCTAGTGATCTGTTCACCTTCTTGGGAAAGACAGGATGGACGATGACCTAGTAGGACAACTCCTCGGGAGGATGTACAATGGATCACATGTGGCCTAAGTGCTGTGAGCCTACACTCATCCTCCCTATTCTCTAGAAATAAGTCTTCCACTCAAAATATTCATGAGCTCGGAAATAATATTCGCAAAATCAAATAAATTAAAATTTTTAGATGGAAGTATTGTCAAGGAGGGTGCTAAATAAAACAACATTGCATGCCTAGAGTGGTGAATAACAAATCATAAGTTTTTATTGGTTCCTTGTAGGTTTATTTTGAATGTATTTTTGACTATTATTAGTTAAAACTATGACTTCGTTTGATTCGAGTATTAATTTTTATTCTAAAATTACACGATCAAGATTTTATCCCTATAGCTATATATATATGTATATATATATATATAAGTTTAAACGACAATTTTTAAACGTCTCAAAATATTTATAATATAATTGAAATGAATTAATTTACAATCTGTTGGGCAACTCTCTAAAATATGTAGAAATATATGAAATTTTTCTTTACACTAATACTTATTGCGATTGGGCGATGTCCATTTAATATTTTCTATAAATATATGTCACTTTGCAACCTGAAGGCCTCTTAATAAAATACGAAAAAAAAATCATTACAAACATTTCCTTTTCAATTAGATATCAAACATACACAATAAGTGTCCCACAAAAATATCAGTTACATACAGTGTCATCCAAAAGTATCCACCACATGGGAATTTTTGAATGCTCCCCGTATATTTTGTTGATGGATGTTTCCCCTTTGAATATGACACTGTATTACTAGTTAACAATGCTGAACAAAGCCTGACGTTGAATCCACATAATTGTCAAAAAATTGCAACAAAAAGAAACATATTGATGGTCAAAGTTTTTAAAAATTTTATTGCAAACCAATTTTAAGTGTATCAAAAATGTTATGATATTCATTTGAAAAATAATTGAAGTTTAAAGAGAAGTTAACATATATATATAAAACTTGAAAATTTAAAGCGTAAAGTACGAAGAGGCTGTGCTCTGAAATATCAAGTACTTAACCTTAAATTTTAGAGCATAATAATTCAACCGCAAACACACTACTTTATATTTCTCTAACACTCAATTTTATGTGTCGCTTTTACAACTCTGCATAATATTGTCATCTTGAATCTTCTTCTCACTATATATTTATAATAATTTCTACCTACATGTTACGATAAATATGCATAGGTACAGTCATTTTTTTGCAGATCTTTTTTTCAAATTTCTTTCAAGTAACTAATTGATATGTATTATTAATATAAATATAATGTTAAATACTACACCTTAAGTCTAAAACACAAAAGTTTATTTAAAAATATATTATTTTGTGTTTTGATAATGATTCAAAGCAATTTATAAGATTTGATATAATTTTTTTTTACTTTTACAAAATTATCGTTTCACGCATATTTCAGATGGAAATAACTTTTTTATTTGGTGACGGATTGGAACGAAATTTAGAGAGAATATAATGTAGAATCGATCTTATTTTGAAAATATGTTTGTTTAGGGGCCATCCATAAAGTACGTCACACGTTAATGAGGAGGGAGGGTATCACCGAAGTGTGACATCGTGTGACAAGGGGCATGAGGGGGTCAATAGTTTTGTGACGTCACATGTTAAAATTTAAAATACTAAAAAGCAAAGTTTGGATGTGATTTAAAAAATTTACAAATTTGATCTATATTTATTAATAATTTAGCATTGTATTAGATTATTATGAAACAAAAATAAGTGAAAAATGAAAATAGCTGTTTTCTCTGGATTATTTTTAAATACATGTATAAATTTAAGAAATGTGTGACGTCACATCAGGAGGGGGGTTATAAAAATGTGACAAGGACGGGGGGAGGAGTTCAAAAGTCCTAAAATTCGTGTGACGTACTTTATGGATGGCCCCTTAGTGGTAAAATAATTATGGTAAAAACATTTTTGTTCAGCCCTGTATATTATAAACGTACGTTCACTTCTGACGTCAAAATGAAAAAGTTACTTACCATTTAAATTCTTAGATTTTTTCATAACGGTTTCTTTCTTTCCAAAGCTTATTTCTATAATTAATATTTTATATACACTTTCAAGTTTCAAGAAATAAAAATTCCCAAATTAAAAAAAAAGTTAAATATTAACAAATTTACAATAATTAAAATTTTTTTCTCATCTAGAGCCTAACTATTTTTTAAATATTATGCACTAATCTACAACATTACATCTATAAAATTCAAGATAACAATAAATATATTTCATGAAATTCACAAACTTTTTCATTTCAATAATATTGTCGAGCTTCTTCAGACTGAACTGAAGACGGACAAGTTGAAGAGGGAAATCAGCAGTTTGCGAACATTGTTTAAAATCAAAGAAAGTTTGAAATGTTTCAGAATAACTATAATAGTCAACGCGGTCCTACTAAGTCATCAATCTTACTTATTTATAGACTGTCGAGTAGCGTCAACAATATTTACGAGTTGTTAAAATTATTTCGATTGTGACTAATTTAATGTCGAAGTGAATGAATCGGTTACGAAATATCCCATAGTTAAATAAATCATAACATATTTTTTTGGTTATTGTCTTATTTTAAATACCTATTGATTTAATTTTCTCAGAAAACTTTAATAAAACAAAAATAGGTACTGATTTATTTATAACTAGACGTAGAATGTTCAACAAATCTTCTGTGTTGTTTTAAATAGAAAAGATAATGAACAATAATAAAAATAATATATTCACGAAAACGTAAAAGAAATAAACTGTGAGCCGAAAAAATTGTTTTTCGTTTTCAATTTTATACTATTCATAAAATTTTTATTATAAACGTTATTCTAAAAGATCCCTGTACACCTTCTATAAAAATATCTCTATCATAGTGGGTGTGATGTTGAGCAAAATTTATGGACTCTTCAGGTTGCTCTTAATAGAAAAATCGCTCTCTAATCGCTACTTTTAAAAAATATATTGTACACAACCCAAAGTAACGTATTTTTTGTTTTTTTTTTCACAGCCACAGCCACTCACACAAAAGAAAATAATATGCGTCATATTTTAAGAAATGTCATCCTCAAGTTGTAACAAAAACAATACTAGAGCCATCTTAAAAGTGCTAAAAGTACTTAATGAAAAAAAAATTATATTTCTATACATATGCCTTTATATCAAGTGTTTTTATAAATAAAATTGACATTATTTGGAAATTTAATAACATTAGCACTGGTATATTTGTTATATATCAAGTAGGACGTTTTACTTATTGGAAGAGGCTGCAGAATTACAGTTAATTAAATTATTATTACGAAATTACAATGTATTGTTTTGCTTTGCTAACAAACCTGGAACAACCACATGGATTCGACAGATTTATAACTTGTGAAAGAGATTTTTTTTTATTTTTGAATAAAAAATTATGTAATAAAAGTCGACAGTGTAAACAAAATAATGTAATAAGTAACTTATTTTGAAAAGTGTACTATTATTTTTCAGCATGTTCAACTAGTTTGTAAAAACATTTTGGATTACCCTCGTATCACAAGTAACGGCTAAAAATAATGTATTTTGACATTTCTCACCTAAACATTTTAGACAACAAACTATTTATATAGTTTGTCTATTTTCTTCATTATTCTGTAGATTTTAAAAAACATTTAAAATTATAAATAAAAATGTTTTTCTTCTCTTAATTACACTGTATAGGTAAGTAAACTGCACTTTATTTTAGCAAAACATTTTTCAATAGTGGCACTTGTTAAATCAAACAGAAAAACTCAATATGAGTCATAAGAAGCATATTATATAATACCAAATGAGAATACGTAGTATATTATAATGCCGAATATATATTTTTTTAATCATTAAATTTTTTTTTGTTAACATCAGACTTATTTTCCAAACAGTTGATATAAAATCGAATATTCAGGTGGAAGTGAGTTTTAAAAAATTAGCCCGATATAATTTTTTATTTAAACAATATTTTTTATCTATATATTGATTATAAAGTCAAATAATTTTTTATAATAGTTAGATAAATGGATGAAGTAAAATAAACCGTATTTTTACTAGCTTCCTTCTCCATGTAAAGCGCAACAAATCTCTTAAGATAGCCCTGCACAAACTTTAATTTATTTTTTTGAAAAAAAATAGTCCGGTCCGTGAACTTAAAATTGTGACAATAATAATATATTTGATACCAAAATAACTTTCATATTAAGGACATCTACAGAGCATTAAATTGAATAAAAATTATATAATATTAATTCGTTTAAATTTAGTTTTATTTATAGACAAGCCATAGGTATTAAATAAATTTTTAATAATTTATAAAATTTTTGGTACTATAATTTTTTAATCGTTTATATGGGAATTGATAATGGACGGATGTTACTTAACATATCTATTAGCCTGAAGTACTGAATGTTTGATTATGATATAATAATTTATTTGGCCTTGAATTCCTTTTCATATGATACCAAGTTTGTCAAAATCCATAAATTTGAATCCACTTTTATTGAGTCAGCTTTCGCTCTCACCCCTACCAGCTTTTTTACAAGACAGTGGAAGAAGTACTAAAGCAAAGTACCTCTTTCAATAAGACACTCGGTACAAGAGATTATAGAGGAGAAATGAGATATTTTTATTAAATTTAAAATCGTGTAGATAAAAAAGAAACAGAAAAAAATATATATTTTTATTCCAGTGCATTTAGTATAAAATAAAAAAAATATAAAATATTAAATTTTTCATTTGTAACGCCCTGTAGATTTCTAAATGACTATTTTCATCGGCACTTCTTTTAGGCAAAAATCTTATCACACAATAAGTCAATTATTTTGGTTCGACAGACCGGTCTAGAAAATTTGGAATGGTTTCAAAACTACATATATATATTATACCAGTGACGTTCGTCACCCAAGTCCACATACGAGGTGCGTCCAATAAGTAAAGTTTCAAAAAGTCACTCACTCTGATTTACCAATCGATTTCGCATCACGAGCAACACTGAGACATCCATGCTGTATTGCACGTGCAATAACAATTGGTCTGGATGATGGGAGCATAAACGATACCATTGGCGAATACTAGAGGTGGCGGTGGCTGTTGAGTCATCATACGTTGTTGGTCTTGGTAGAGTACTTGCCAAGCGAGACCTTTGATGAGTTGAAGAGTTTGACGCCTTTCGTGACCCATGAGACATACCGTAGATTCTTCAACGACGTCGTGAAGGAGCATCAGGTACTGATGACGGAGAGCTTCTTCATCTGGTTCAACGAAGTGGTTCCATAGGTAGTTTTCTAGTTTCGCTTTCTGTTGGGTGATGTCTGAGAAATCTATGAAAAACCTGGAGCACATGTACCTGGAACAAAGGAAACCATTAAAGCACTGAGCTCTTGTGTAATCAGTTTCAAAATGGTGTGGGAATGCCTAGACAAACTCAATGAACTTAGCGAGAACAATTGATTCCAGGACACACTGGAATAGAAGGAAATGAAATAGCAGATGAACTAGCAAAGAGGGGGACTGAAATACCTTTCTGGGGCTTGAACCCTTTTGCGGAATTAGCCCTAATGTAATATTGGAAGAAATAGGTAAAGCCGAGAAAAAAGATCTAACCATTGGAAAGATCTAGTAGGGCTTATACAATCAAAGACTCTTCTGGGTGACTACAACCTGTTGAGATCAAATGAATGCATAAGTCAAAGTAAAACTGCGCTAAGAGTTTCAACAGGGATCCTAACAGGACATTGTCGCCTGAATGGGCACCTGAAGAAGCTCAAAATAGTGGAGGAAGAAGAATGCAGATTTTGTGGAATGGAAGAAGAAACCTCCATCCATATACTTCCCAACTGCACAGAACTTCAGAATTCTAGAGCACAGCACCTGGGAGATTACTGGATAGAAGAGGAACATTTACCTAAATTGAAGCCTGCAGACATCCTAAAATACCTCCGGGAAATAGGACTAAAGGAACTACTAGTTTCTGAGACTCTCCTCAGAAACCAAGTAGAAGTAAGAAGTAAGAAGATCTTTTAGGTCTCAGTGAATGTCACCCCAAAATACATACATACATACATACAAGGAAACCACTTTTGAAATTTGCAGAGTTCAATAATTGAAGTATGAACAAAAATAAATAATTGTAACAAACCTTCATACCTACTTGATTGTTTGTAGGATATTAAAAATGACATGAATAATGAAATATCTGAATGACCGGTATATACCAGCAATTTAAAAGCAGACTGTAATTTTCTTTTTATTTATTATTGATGAATATTCAAGGTTGGGAAATTGTTGGGTTTCATGTTAGTTGGAAGAAAATAATGTTTAGAAATTGTCGATTGTAGAAATTGCTATGTTTTTCCTAGATAACCGTACTCAAGTTTTCCGGTATTAAACGTTTTGATTGTGAATTTTTTATAAACATTTTGTTTATTTAATGATCTATTATACCTACTTTCATCGATTTTGAACTATCATTTGTCCACACACTTAAATAATACATACAGCTTTTAACTTTCTATTCGAAAAGACTGAATAAGAACAATGTAGCTCAGTGGAAGCGTACTGAGTCCATAACTTAGAGGTCCGTGGATCGAATCCCCGCCCTTCCAAGGTTTATGATGAAAAAAAGGACTGAAGAGTATACTTTGGCAAGTTAATCTGAAGCCGTGAAAGGAATGCAGTCGAAAACATTCGATATTGCCACGTTCAACTATGAAAAAGCTAAAGTGCTAAGTATGTAGTGATAATAAGTAGAAAAGGGACTTTTTATTATTAACAATATCAACAATATGATTCAACGTTAATTCTTTAATGTGCTTGTTTCCTTGGATTTTTTCTATTAACATTATTTTTTCAATTTATGAATATTCAAAGATGAACACTTTTCCAAATTTGTTATGGGCTTCTTCAAGCTCTGGCAGCGTTGTACGAAAACCATAATTACCGCACTCTCGAATTACATAATTGGCGATTTTTGTCGAAAGGCCTGACCAGCTGACTTCTTATTAGCAAAGGCGTGCGTGTGTTCTTCCCTCCCACTTCCTCAATTGACTGATATTGATTTATCCAGTGCCGTTGGTATTGTCAGTGACCTTTGTATTTTAAATTTTACTTGGTAAAATAGGTACCGTACGCTATTTGTACACGTTTATGACAGATATGCGCCATGTTTCCTCGCCTCTTACCGATACCCCGTAGTTTCAGATAAACTTGCCAAACTATATATATACATTGATGGGAAAATATTAAAATCCTTTTCCATAACACTTTCTTGTTCAAAATTCAATTTATCGAGAAAGTGGGTTGCATACAGAAATTACAGTGAATTTTTTGGAGAATCTCAAATGCCAAGAACATTGAAGAATTAGGTTATGAACGATCTACAATTAGACTGTGTTTATTCAAGATGTAGGTCAATTTAATTACAGAAATATATTGTGCACAGTTGAATAAAAGATATATATATATATGTACAGACCAGACTAAGGAGAAGTGGAATTCGTAACAAAAGCTGGGGTGATGATAAAAGGGTTCAGAATTCATTTAAAATTATTTGTGACTATTTCCTTAATCTGTAGTAGTTTAACGAAGGAAGTGGGATAAGATATGATAGTGTTAATGTTTCAGATTGTAGAGAAACAATGTAGTTCCACAGTTTTTAGCTTTTGGAAACAAGTAGAAGTCACACGGTATGAGATCTGGCGAAAAGGGAGAATTATCAAGAACTTGAAAAACATCATCAATGTTACTATCACAGGGAAATGAAGATTATTTGAAGGATTGGCACACAATTATGCAAAAAATTGAAAGTATAGATTTGTTGATTGAAAATTATCATTCTAAGTGTTTAACAGCATTGAAATCTTACTGTGGGGTCCAGAAGATTCTGGAATATAAGAAAATGGAACAGCAGATGAATTAGAGAAGTGAGAGGCACGAAAAGAAAAAATCTCAAAAATTTTTAATAAATATTTAAAAGGGACTCACCTCTGTAAGCTTTTGATGTAATCAGGTCGAGCAGGTTTGTAATTTTTCACCAGTAAATTACAATATTTCAGTAGACCTCCGCCGCGTATTTCCTCGGGATGTCTGGTGGAAATGAGCTTCTTCTGAAGGTGATACAGAGCTTCTTGGAAATCTCCGTAAACGGACTCTCCCACGACGGTTGGGTAAAAGTTCTCACTAATAGGCAATTCACTGCACTTGTAAAACAACAGCAATGAATCGAGAATAATCTGGAAGGAATCCACCGAGAATTCGAATTGCCGCCGCATACAATCGACGAATTTTAGTTCGACACCACGACCGCGAGAGTTACCCAAAGATATTAATGACCATCTGTCGCCCCCAGTGTTTTGATTCACTTTCACCATTTTGCTGACGTAGGCTTCTTTAAGACTACATGTTGATATACGTTTTCTGTTAACTCCATCTGGTAACATCTGCAACAATAAAAATGAAAAATTATCAACCTATCTCGTTAAATATATAAATTATCAGCTTACCTCATACAATGAGCTCAAAACTGCGCTTTTGATTCTATCGAAATTTCTCATACTTGATAATTCCACTCCGAAGATGAGGTCCAGGTCGTTATATGGTTGGCTCTCGGTGGCTAGTACGTGGGAAGCGGCACCACCATTCAAACGGATGTCTTTCACTTTCATCCCCGCTCCCCCAACAGTGGTATCAGCCTCCAGTTTCTCCCTCACGACGTTCACGAGGTCTTTGAGGCGGATCTCCAATGTAGGGAAGTTTCCTGGAAATAGAAAAAATTTAATGTAGAAATTATGTCTTTAAAAACATTCTCCTTAACCTACAAACTATTACAACTATAATTGGAATGCAGGGAAACATCACCCTGTACGTAATCAAGACTTGTTCAAGTGTATTTTAGGAAAATTTTCGTGGCAAAACCCATTTTTCATAGTTTTCTATTGCATCTGTCAGAAACCAATCAGATTACTTTGAGTTTGATCATAATCTCGAGTCGAAAAAAATTACGAAATCGACAAATAACAATATATTTGTTTTCTTCCAATTTTGGTTCAACCTCCAACATATAATATTAACCATAATTTATCCTGAATTTTGTTAAAATAAAAACAATTCAAACCACTGCTTTGATAATATTTATTGTTTTCGATTTATTATACTGGTAAACACAATTTTAGAACGAAAAAGGTGTTTAATAATTTTGAAAGCATAGCTTCGAAACGAGAATAGAGGTAGCGAGACGAGACTGGATGTTGCGAGATGGGACTGGAGGCTCCGAAAAAAAAACTGGAGTACGCAAGACAAAACTTGGGGCTGCGAAACTTCACCTTGACGCTGCGAATCGAGATTGGAGACTACGGAACGAGACTGGTGGCTGCGAAACAAACAAGACAGGAGTATGCGAGACGGAACTTGAGGTTGCGAAACGAGACTTTGAGGATAGGAACCGAGACTTGGAGGATGCAAAACGAGATTGAAGACTGCGAAACGAGATTGGAGACTGCAAAACTAGATTGGAGACTGCGAAACGAGATTGGAGACTGCGAAACAAGACTGGAGTATGCGAGACGGAACTTGAGGTTGCGAAACGAGACTTTGAGGATACGAAACGAGACTTGGAGGATACGAAACGAGACTTGGAGGATGTAAAACTGGCTGCGATACAAGACTGGCGACTGCGAAACGGGACTGGTGGCTGCGAAACAAGACTGGAATATGCGAGAGACGATACTCGATGGAAGACTTTATGAACGTCTTGTCTAGTTGATCTTCGATGGCGAAGATTTCTTTAAAACAATTGAAAAAAAGCGATTCTAGAGCATGTGGAGTCGAAGTATCTTAGTGAATTACCATAATATGGACAATAAGGATGAGAAAGAATTATCAACTAAATAGAGGAGTAGATATAAATTGACCTACCTCTTCCGTGGATGCAGACGAGTTCATCCATAACTTCGTTGAGCCTATTAACTTGTTCGAAACTGAGAACGGCGAGTCGTTGTTGAGATTCCAAGTCAGATTGTTGTTTGGGGTTGACGCTGGTATTGATGTAGTCATTGATGGTAAGGTCTTTAATTGCGCCCAATTCGTCATCGTCTGAGTCATCTTCGATTCCACACTGAAACAAAAATTTATATTCGAAAAAAATTGTCAGAATAGTAAAAAGAGGAATTTTATTATTAAAAAATATTTATTTATAGAATTTTCAAGTAATCATGTTATTTTGTGATATATTGTGTAACTGTCTTATCTCGAGTACTAAACTAAATAAATAATATAAATTAAGTATGCGGTATTTTGTTGTAACCTCTTGAAATTTATTTTATTGTAAAAGACACTAATACTACTCATTATTATTATTCAAAGTTAGTTTAGTGCGAATACGAGACTTGAAAACATTACCTTTAAAATGTTGTTTAAGTACCTACTAAGTTCTGGCACACTCTGTATGGTATAGTAAATACAATTTCATAGTAACTAACTTTTACGAACCTTATAGAAGTATTCTTTGAGCTGCATGACAAGTTTCAACCGGTTTTTGATACACTGATGTTAATGTGTGTGTGTCTCCCTTTCCCAACTACGTCTGACAACTGATATTAACATTTAATATGTTTGTTTAAATACGGACCTCCATAAAATGTACCAGAAACATGTTATCTTACCTGATAAGATGTGATAATTTGAATTTATTATTATTTTTGGTTTTGAGCAGATGAAAAGTATTTTTTATTCATTTTAAACATAATTAAATTTATTAAAATATTACGCGGGTATTGAAGATTCAGAAAAAATTTTTTCTTTTACTACTTTCCAAAAAGGAAAAAGAACAATTTTCCCCAAAAAATACACATCACAAGTCACGTATTAAAAAGAATAT